>CM077645.1:105510849-105673349 GCA_039707465.1 Rhabdophis nuchalis
GGACAGGGACAGTAGGCACGCTGGTGTGCTTATGCACGCCCCCTTTATGGACCTAAGAAACCCGTAATGTCCACGGTAGACAGCTGAAGGTAAAAGATACGGGGGTTAGAGCAACTAACCACAGGATCAGGTAGGGTGTTCCACACATTTACTACTCTATTGCTGAAATCGTTTTTCCTGCAATCAAGATTAGAACGGATTACACTTAGTTTGTATCTATTGATAGCCTTTGTGTTATTGCAGTTGAAGTAAAAGTAGTCATTAACAGGTAGGACATTATGGCAGAGTATCTTGTGCCCTAAGCTCAGGTTGGAATGTAGACGGCATAGGTCAAGGTTATCCAGGCCTAAAATTTATCTATGCATAGTTCTGAAAATTTCATAAGTCCTCCAAATAATTCCTGAACTTCGAGTGCCAGCTGCTTTTTCCAATGTCACTTTCTTTAGCACTGCTGTAATTTTGATATTTGGCAATTCCAATAGCAAGGCATATTCCCCTTAACATTTTCTTGCTCTTTAATAACTTTTTATTAGCGCGCTGCCTACAAATATTCAGAACAGGCACTTGACCTATAATGAAGAATTCTCCAATATGTCTGGTATTAAAAATTGAGATTAATTAGGGTTATGCATAATAAATAATTTGACATAGATTTCATGCACAACTCCTTCCCTTGCATCCATTTCGGTTTTACTGAGATAATGAAAAAAGAAAAGGGAACATTCAGATTGGTCTTTGACCAATTGATTTTAATGGTTTTTTAAAATTAAAATGCATTTCTTATCTGGCTATAATGACTTTATAGCCCATGCCTATCAAATATCAAAACTATTGTTTCCTTGGCACTAAACTCCCTTTTTACAATCCTGTAATCCCTTAATTCGGGGTAGTTGGGTGACTGCATGAAGCTGAGCATCTGTAGAGATTCTCCATAATCCAGGACATAGTTGAAGCACTTGGAGGTTTTTCTCTGAGCTCAGGGTTACCCAAGTACTGCTCATGGTTCCTGTACTCTGCAATTTTTTTCTCTGGAAATCCATTCCTATTCCCACACCATTCAAAAGGTATTCATCCCAAATTGTATAGCTAAAAGTCTGTAGAGTTTCCATCATCCAGGTTATGGTTGTCCCAAAGGGGCTTTTTCAGGAGGCAACTGGACTTTCTGGCTTTTCTTTTGAAGATGTTTTGCTTCTCATCCAAGAAGCTTCTTCAGCTCTGAAGGATAGTGGGGAGGGGAAGGATTTATATTCCTTACAGATAGCTGGTCATTTGCATCCTTTTAGAGGGTCGTTGGAGCACTGGGAGGTTTATCTGTATCCTCAGGGTCACCTGAGTGGTGCAAATGGTTCCTGTAGTCTGCCATTTTTTCCTCTGGAAATCCATTCCTACTCCCACATCATTCCAAGGAGTTTGATCCCAAATTGCATAGCTAAAAGTCTGTAGAGATTCTCAGTCATGGAGTCATAGAGCTGAGCATTTACTTCCTGACACCATGCAGAATTTGCAACAGATATTTTTTCTTTGCGCCCCAGGAGAGAGAAACATCTGCTGCTATCTAGGATTGAACTCTCTACCTTCTGGGTGGGAGGCAAGCATCTTCATCCCTAGGACACTTGGCACTGTCCCAGCAAAACATTTAAATTGTCCTCTACAGCAGGGGTCCCCAACCTTTGCAACTTTAAGTCTGAAGGACTTCAGCTCCCAGAAATCTCCAGCCAGCAAAGCTGCCTGGAGAAGTCTGGGAGCTGAAGTCCTTCAGACTTAAAGTTGCAAAGGTTGGGGGCCCCTGCTCTACAGCATCCTTCCTAAGTGGAATTCTTCCAAATTATTTTAGCCAATTCTTCCATTAACACTCGTTAACATTAGCAGTAGTCAGAACTGGTGCTAATTGTAGGTCAAAATATTAGAGACCTAATTTAGAGTGAATCTGGAAATGTTCACAAGCCAACAGTATATTCGCTATAAAATCTTGTCTAACCTAACCTTCCTCTAGAATCTAGAGGAAGATAGTTTTATCTATCTAGAATCTAGATAGTTTTATCTACAATTTCCAAAGCATCTTACAGCTTTTAAAAACTTCTAAGCCCTTTATCTTGATGAGTTTACTACCATATTTTTCAGAGTATAAGATGCACCTTTTTTCCTCTAAAAAGTGGCTGAAACTCTGGGTTCATCTTATACATCAAATACAGCATTTATTGCCTCCTAAAACCCCGCCCCTTCACCAAAATGGCCATGCGCATACCCTTTTGGAGGCTTCTAGAGAGCTCCTGGGGGCTGGGGAGGGCAGAAATGAGCAAAAAACAGGGTGTTTTTGCTCCCCCCCCCCCAGCAGCACTCTATAAGCCTCCATAAGGCTATGCATGCAATTTTTTTGACCAAAAAATGGCCCGTTTTCATGAAAAAATGGGCCATTCTTCCTCATTTTGGGCCCCCCCACCCCCCAGGAGCACTTTGCAAGCCTCCCCCCCCAAGGCTATTCATGCGTTTTATTTGAAAAGAAACGGGCCGGTTTTTGCGAAAAATGGGGCATTTGGGGGAGGTTTGCACAGTGCAAAAAGGGCTTTTTTCCCCTTTTGGAAAGGTGTTTAGTTAGAGTGATTGATGAAATTACGTTTGTCAATTACTGTGCCTGCAGAAACAAAGATTTGTTCCAAAGGTGGTCAGTGATTTCCTTCTCCAGCACATGGGTAAATACACCTGGAAGCATCTACCTACCTACCTACTCTCTCTACCTATCTACCTACCTACCTACTGTATTTCTCTCTCTATTTCTCTCTCTCTATTTTTCTCTCTCTATCCCTCTCCCTCCCTACCTATCTACACACTCTCTCTCCCTACCTACCTACTGTATTTCTCTCTCTCTCCCCTCTATCTACCTATCTACCTACTCTCTCTCCCCCTACCTATCTACTGTCTCTCTATTTCTCTCTCTATCCTTCTACCTACTTATGTATCTACACACTCTCTCTCTCCCTACTTACTTACCTACTGTATTTCTCTCTCTCTCTCCCTATCCCTTTATCTACCTACCTACAGACACTCTGTCTCCCTACCTACCTACTGTATCTCTCTCTCTCTCTCTCTCTCTCTCTCTCTCTCTCTCTCTCTCTCTCTCTCTCTCTCTCTCTCTCCCCCACATTTTTCATGAAAATGGGCCCGTTTTCTGCTAAAAAAAGGGCATGAATAGTCTTTAGGAGGCTTGTAGAGTGCTCCTGGGGGCTGGGTGGGCAGGAAGCAGCCCATTTTCCACTTCTTTTTGCCCTCCCCAGACCCCAGGAGCACTTTGCAGGCCTCCCAAACCCTCTGCATGTACATTTTTGCAAAGGGGGCAGGGTTTCGGGAGGCCAAAAATGCTGCATTCAGTGTATAAGACTCACCCTGATTTTCACCCTCTTTTTAGGGGGGGGGAGAAGGGAGCATCTTATACTCTGAAAAATATGGTACCTCTTTCTATGGGATTCGTGAATATTTGACTGCATCCTGTCCTGTGGCAGTAACTATACAGCATCTGTGAGGGGTGTCACTGCCTTTCAAACAGGAGTGAGTCTGCAGGCAAGCCTCAGATGAGAGACATCCTGTGCCTTTATGCTGACCCTTGTGTGAACTGCCAGCGCAAAGCTTTGAAGTGACACTTCAGCATGCAACAGTTTAGATACCATCTCCTTAGAGAGGGTGGATGATCCGTGAGACAATAGGAATGTTAAATGCTTATCCACATGCCGAAGAGACTCACATTTACAAATTTGTTGTCTTCCTGTCAACATGAAATGATTCATTTTGCCTAGTTGCCTGTACCTGATTTTTACAAGCTGCAAGGCAGACTCCATATTGTGGGGGGGAGGGGGAGTTAGAGAGTTGCACTTCTGATACAGTGGTGGGATTCACAAAAATTTACTACCAGTTCTATGGGTGTGGCTTGGGCGTGCTGTGGTTTGGTGGGTGTGGCTTGTTGGGTGTGGCAGGGGAAGGATACTGCAAAATCTCCATTCCCTCCCCACTCCTGGGGAAGGATACTGCAAAATCCTCATTACTTCCCCATCTCACCAACCTGCTTTCCAGCTCCATTCTCCCATGCAGGGCAACAAAAGAAAACCCAGCCAATCAGCTTGGACTCAGGAGGCAGAGAATAGATGGGGGCAGGGCCAGCCAGAGGTGATATTTGCCAGTTCTCTGAAATACTCAAAATTTCTGCTACTGGTTCTCCAGAACTGGTCAAAATTGGCTGAATACCACCACTGTTCTGATACTAGTTCAGAAGTTTCAGATGCTAGCATCTCAACCAGTGGTGGGATCCTGCTGGTTTAACAACTGGTTTGGTGATCGCGCATTACTGCTGGGGAGTAACACAGCTGAGATGAGGCAATCCATTCTGCCACGTGAATCAGCTGAGAAGATATAGGTCAGTATAGAGCAGGGGTGGGCAGGTGGGCCCACCAGATTATTGGAGTGAACCAGTTTGCTCCCAGCTGCTCGTCGAATGGTAGAATCCCACCCCTGATCTCAACAGCTTCTTCAAAGCACTGATGGTGAGGTGTGCCTCACAACCAAAATCAGTTTTCCCCAACTTGGAATGTGCACAACAACATTCCATCCCCCCTGGTTAGATCCAGGTGCATTCCAGAGCGTGTAAATCCTTTATGGGTTGTAAATCACAACTGTTTTTGTGGCTTCCAGAGGGAACAGTAGACAAAATGCACCATAGACTTGCCGACTAGGACATATCTAGAGTACAGGTAGGACTTCTCAATCCATATTTGCTCCTGGTAATCTCTTTCATAAACCTGACTCCCCAAGGACTGAATCGGAGAACATTTTAACCTCAAGCAAATAACAATTGTAGGTATGAACATAGACACGAACAAAGGAAATAAATACAGATAAATGGGGACAGTAAGAAGGGACAGTAGGCATGCTGGTGCACTTATGCACGGCACCTTTATGGACCTCTTAAGAATGGGCTGAGGTCCATTGTAGACAGTTTGAGGTTGAAGCTGTGAAGGTTTGAGGCTATAACAACAGAGTCGGCTAGAGCATTCCAGGCGTTGACCACTCTGTTGCTGAAGTCGTATTTTCTGCAATCAAGTTTGAAGCGGTTTACCTTGAGTTTGTATCTATTGTTTGCTTGTTGTATTATTGTGGTTGAAGCTGAAGAAGTCATTAACAGGCAAGACATTATAGCTGACAATTTTGTGTACTATGCTTAGATTGGACCGCAGGCAGTGCAGTTCCATATTGTCTAAGCCTAAAATTTCAAACCCGGTGGCATCGTGTTAATGTCTGATATACAGTGTGGCTTCCAGGCAGATGAGCTGTATTCAAGAACTGGTCTGGCAAAGGTTTTGTATGTCCTAATTAGCAATACAGTGTTACCGGAGAAGAAGTTTCTTTTCCAAGAAGTCCTCACTTCTCATTTAGTGGCCAAAGTATTTGAGCTTCGGCTTCAGTCTCTGCCCCAAGAACATTCAGTGTTGATTTCCTTTGGAATAAAATGTACGACTCTCAGATTAATTGAGCATCACATTTCCCAGCCTGAAATTTGTGGGTTTTGCTGTTCTTAGTTTTCTAAGAATGTAGGCTACACTGTTGGAAAGAAGCTGCAAACTAGGGGTGAACTCTAATATAAGCAATGACTTAATATCAGAGAGGTTATTAGAATAGAGCTGGAAGGGACCTTGGAGATCTTCTAGTCCAGCCCCCTGCTCAAGCAGGAAAATCTATACCATTTCAGACAAGTGACTGTCTTGTCCTGTGATGGCGAACCTACGGCACATGTACCAGAGGTGGCATGCAGAGCCATCACTGTGGGCACATGTTCTGTTGCCAGCTGTTCTTCTGGTTTCCGGTGCATGCATGTGCATTGGCCAGCTGATCTTCATGCACGCTGGAGCCCTGGAAACTCAAAGACCAGCTGGCCAGGGTACGCATGCGCCCTGGCCAGCTGGTCTTTAAGTTTCCGGGGCTCCAGCGTGTGGGCACACACATTCGGGTTTTGGCAATTGTTGCCAAAAAGGTTCACTATCACTGGTCTAGTCTCTTCTTAAAAACCTCCAGTGATGGAGCGCCCCCAATTTCTAGAAGCAATTAGTTTATATCCTTATCCAGTAATAACTTATATTTATAGATTTCTATAATTGTCTAATTAGCACTGATTGTGGTGATGGTTTGGATAGTAACCCTGTACCCTATTCATGAATTTCTCAGCCTCAATATTGTCCTGTTACCATTTCTTTTTATTGTATCCCACCTCTACCACCATTTGCAAACTTTAAAAGAAAATCCCATGAAAATACACATTTCCCCCCCCCCCAGACATGTTTCTTATTATTTCGCTTCTAAGCTCTTCCTTCTGCGGTTAATCTCTTCCTAAGCAAGCTACCCTTTTTCCAGATGGATTGGATTCTACTTTCCATAAGCTGGGTTGCCATTTTGCAGCAGCTCTTTTCTCCAAGCGAGAGAACATTATTTCTCTGGAAACGTGTGGCTCTGAATAGACCACAGTCAACCTGTCACTTGAGCTAAATGTTGTCGGGGCTCCAAAGCCATTCCATTATATCCCTGAGATGCTTAAACATTGTTGGCTGGTTTATTATTCCAAGTACCTGTTAGGACAGATTAAGTTCTTTCTCCGTTTTATTTTTACATACAGAAGTTGCCCGCAGCACATTCTGCCAGACAGGAAGAAAATGACTTTGTCA
The DNA here is from genome assembly GCA_039707465.1 of Rhabdophis nuchalis. Classification (NCBI taxonomy): domain Eukaryota; kingdom Metazoa; phylum Chordata; class Lepidosauria; order Squamata; family Natricidae; genus Rhabdophis; species Rhabdophis nuchalis. Next base: position 105,517,548 of record CM077645.1, read on the forward strand.
CGACCTCTCCTCTGGTAGCTAAGGTGGGAGTAGATCACAAAGGGATCGGGTATGCCTTGAATTTAAACTTCTGTGCCTTCCCTCGCCCCTCTCTGAGGCAGAATGAAAAGAATGTGTAGTTATGTAATGTGTACAAACTCAGCCAAGGTGACTGCTAATGTGCTTTGATACACAGATACTATCACAGAGGCATGGAATTTGAAAGGAAGAGGCAAACGCTGGTGCCACAAAAGGAGATGCAGCATTTTGCTTGTGATTGAATACTAATGATAGGATTATCTTCAGAGTAATTGACTGTTTCATAACCTCTAGGAAGCCTCTGTAGGTCTGCCTTGTGGCCTTCTACCTCTTCTTTTGTAAAGTACCAGAGGTAAGGTAAAGGTAAAGGTTCCTCTCGCACATATGTGCTAGTTGTTCTCGACTCTAGGGGGTGGTGCTCATCTCTGTTTCAAAGCCGAAGAGCCAGCACTGTCCGAAGATGTCTCCATCATCATGTGACCGACATGACTAAATGACAAAGGCACACGGAATGCTGTTACTTTCCCACCAAAGGTGGTTCCTATTTTTCTACTTGCATTTTTTATGTGCTTTCGAACTGCTAGGTTGGAAGAAGCTGGGAGAAGTAACAGGAGCTCACTCTGTTACCTGGTGCTAGGGATTCGGATCGCTGAGCTGCCGACCTTCTAATCGACAAGCTCAGAGTCTTAGCCACTGAGCCACCGCATGCCACAGGTAGTCCTTGACTTATGACCATAAGGGAAACCCTAATTTTCATTGTAAGTCATTACAGTCATAAGTTGAGGCACCCATGATGTGACCAACCTGATTTTTTTGGGCAGTTGCTAAATGAACATCGTGGTCATCAAATGAATCAGTACCCTCCCATGAGTATTTTTTTTTGTCAGAAACCAGGAGAAAAGGCAAAAGAGTTCTAAATCTCATTGTGGGACCACAGAACTTCTACAACCAGCCCTAAAGGAGAGCTGGTTGCCACGCCACCAAAATGTGGGCGCCATTGAAACTACAGGACTGTGTTGTAACTAACCAACTTTTTGGTTTAGTGAGGACTACCTTTATGAGATCTGTTCATATAGCACAGCCAAATATTGTGGAGTTTTGGGTGCTCTCTGACCTTGGTTGTTTGCTGGCAGAATAACGGAGTCAGAAGGGACGATCAGCTGGCTGGGGAATTCTAGAAGTTGAAGTCCGCCAGGTTTAAAGTAGTCAAGGTTGGAGACCCCTGTTCTAGACCAACCTCCTGCTGAAGCAGGAAACCCTATCCCATTCCGGACAAATGGTTGTCCAATCTCTTCTTGCAAGCCTCCAGTGCTGGAGCACCCATAACTTCTGAAGGCAAGCCATTCCACTGACTAATTGGTCTCTTTGTCAGCAAATTTCTCCTTAGTTCTAGTTTGGTTCTCTCCTTGATTTGTTTCCATTCATTGCTGCTTCTCCTGCCTTCAGATGTCCCAGTTAGAAACGTCTTGGGAATCCTTATCACTATCAAAGCACATCAAGAACTTCAGGGTTCAACCCTAAGAGAGTCTCAGGACCAGGGGAGACATGATAGCAGTCTTCCAATATTTGAGGGGCTGCCACGGAGAAGAAGCGGTCAAGCTATTTTCCAAAGCACCTGAAGGTCGGATAAGGAACAGTAGATGGAAACTGAACAAGGAGAGATTCAGCATGGAAATAAGGAGGAACTTTCTGACAGTGAGAGCAATCAACCAATGGAACAGATGTTGCCTTCAGAAGTTGTGGGAGCTTCATCACTTGAGACTTTCAAGAAGAGATTGGACTGCCATTGGTTAGAAATGGTTTAGGTCTCCTGATTGGGCAAGGACGGTTGGACTAGATCACCTACAAGGTCTCTTCCAACTCTTTTAATCTGTTTAAATGGACAGGCCCATTTTCTGTACTAGAGATAGGGCATCCTGCCACCTACGCTTTTTCAGGGGAGAAAAGAAGAAGGTGTATATTAGGAGTTCACTGATATTTGCTGTTCACTGTATGGAATCTAGTATATTCATCCTGTTTTTCCTCCCTTCTCAAGTGTTATTTCTCTGAGCAATTTTTCTGGCTTGTCATTCTGCAACTAGGAAAGAAAGGAAGCCACCTCTTCTGCAGGGATTCAAATCAGAATCTGTTTGATCCTGCCCCCCTCCCCCCTAGAGCATATGGGAGGGAGTGGCCCACTTCAATATAAGCCTGGAATGATCTCAGGGGGAGGCATGACTTTCAGGGAAAGATTGGTGTCTTTGCGAGTTCTTTGGTGGGCTAGCTGTAATCCAAATAGATTTTGTTTTTTCTGAATTGGTGGTTATTGCCAGTATGGGCCAGTGGGAGGAAAATTAGCAATTAAAAATGATTTAGGAAGTTTAAATATTTACTAAGGTAATATTCATTATGTAGAATAATAATATAGGAGAAATACTTCAGCACATTTTAATAGATCACCTTATTAACTTAGTGCAGCAGAGAAAATAATGCAGAACTTTTTGTAAAAATTGGTGCAGTATTTGTAAGAGGGTATTTCGTTCCTGGGATATCCTTTGGGGTGGCCCATAGAAATGAGAAGGTGCTTCCAGTGATAGGAAAAATATGCTCTCTCTGTTTCCAAGATTATCTGGGGGTCTGATTTTCATTTATCCTTCAACTAGAAGAAATGTAAGAGGTTATATTTAAGGAGGAAGCTATAGGGCATACTTACATGCCCTCCATGAAGGGAGATTCATGGTTTGGAAGCCATATGTCAAGGTACTGAGGATTTAATAGCTGCCAGCTGTTGAAAAGTTGTAAGCTGTAATCAGTAAGCTGATGCAATGTGGCTGATGCAATGAGGCTGATTCATTGCAACTATGGTATAACCCTTTTAAGACTCTGATGGGAGGTCCACACAAATAAATAAATAAATAAATAAATAAATAAATAAATAAATAAATAAATAAATAAATAAATAAATAAATAAATACATAAATAAATAAATACATACATACATACATAATACATACATACATACATACATACATACATACATACATACATATATATATGAAGTGGATATTTTGTTACAGCTCCTGTTAGGCCTATTTAAGGGAGGAGACAAACTTGTCAACCTTCTCTGCCCTTCGACTCAACCTAGAGACCATCCAGACAGAGACCTATTAAATTGCTGCTGTCTTTTTAGATATATGTCTCTTAATTAATTATTAATCATCCCTTAATATATATATATATATGCTGGCATATATGGCTTTGGGGATTTTCCCGTGTATAAGACATAGAAATGTTATTGCAATGTTTCGACAAGATCTCACTTGTCAACATCAGGCCTGATGATATACACTATATACACGGGAAAATCCCCAAAGCCTGACGATGACAAGTGAGATCTTGTCAAAACGTTGCAATAACATTTCTATGCCTTATACACGGGAAAATCCCCAAAGCCAGCTATGCCAGCATACCTACACCCGTGAAAATCTACGAAAACATATATATATATATATATATACACGGGAAAATCCCCAAAGCCTGACGATGACAAGTGAGATCTTGTCGAAACGTTGCAATAACATTTCTATGCCTTATACACGGGAAAATACCCGAAGCAAGCAATTCCAGCATACCTACATACCTATATATTTTGTATATAAACCACTATTATTTGCATTAAGGCTTTGTGTGCTGTGTTATGCTCCTGGGGTTTATCTCATAATACTAGTCACAGTGCCAAAACTCTGACACCATATGCCAGAAAAGGGCCTTGTGGGTGAACATTGGCAACAAGCTGAACATGAACCAGGAATGTGGGGCAGAAGGGCTGGACCTGTCCTTGGCTGTGTTAGCAATGGTATCAGACTTGTGTGAAGTCCTTTCTTTCTTCTACTCTAAGCACACCTGGAGTTCAGTGTAGGATTCTGGCATCACATTTCCAGAAGGATATGAACAGATTAGAAGAGCTTCAGAGGTGTGTCATGAAGTTGATAGAGGGATTTGAGGTCAGGCTTCATAATGACAGGTTAAAGGAACTGGAAATGTTCATCTGGAGAGAACCAAATGCAGACCAGATGGAGACATCTCTGCTGTGGAGAGCTATTTTTCAATGCCACAGAAACTAGGATAGAAAGACTGTGTACAAGTTGCAACTATCTACATTAGATTTCACTTAAATATATGGAATAACTTCTTTTGTCAAGAATTTCTAAGCCACTTCCTTTATTGTTTTGTTGCTCTTGTTGTAAGTTGCAAAGTCATGTCTGACCCATTGCAACCACATGGACAACATTCCTCCAGGCCTTCCTGTCCTCTACCATTTTCTGGAGTCCATTTAAGCTCATGCTGACTGCTTCGGTGACTCCATCCAGCCACCTCGTTCTCTGCCATCCCCTTCTTCTTTTGCCCTCAATTGTTCCCAGCATTAGGCTCTTCTCCAGGGAATCCTTCCTTCTCAATAGATGGCCAAAGGATTTGAGTTAACTCTTCAGGATCTGGCCTTCTAAAGAGCAGTCAAGGTTGATCTCCTCTAGGACTGACCGGTTGGATTGCCTTGCAGTCCAAGGGACTCTCAGGAGTCTTCTCCAGCACCAGAGTTCAAAGGCCTCAGTTCTTTGGCGCTCAGCCTTTCTTATGGTCCAATTTTCACAGCCATACATTGCAACTGGGAAAACCATAGCCTTGACTATACACACCTTTTATTGGCAGGGAATAACTACGATGGTATAATTTGTACAACAATCTCCTTTTGAAAGTTGTGGGTTTTTTAAAATCCATTTCCAGAAGCTTTTCAGAAGATTCTGGACAGCTACCTATGGTGATGTTTCTTGAAACACATTACAGAGAGTTTAATTTGATGGTACTGGTAGTTTATAGCTACTCGCTAATGCTTTGATTATTTTTTTCTAAAATAAAGGGTGGCTTTGCCTTTAACTCTTCCCTTGGACTGTCAAAGGCAAAACTCCATAACATTGGGAGACTCTGAATTTGACCATCCTTGGGCTGAATGCTACGCTCTGCATCATTATGATCATGCCATAAAATCTATCTCACTTTGGATTAGCCTGGAATATATTTTAAGAAGTCCTTTAAGTTGCAAACGCGGGCAAGGGGAAGGAAGGAAGAATGCAAAGACAATGGTGCTTGGGTGCTTTAGTTTGTCATGAAGAGGAAATAGTGGAAATCAATGTGAATGTCAATCCAGATATGAACTCTGAGTTCATTGAAACTAAGGGCAGACCGAAAGAAAGAGATGCTTTTTCAGTTCTGCTGTGAAGTCTGCTGCCAGCCATTGAGGTGAAGGTAGACAATTTGGATGGTTTTTCAGAGGACTGGAGTGCTTTGTAGGGATTAGACTATATGGGCTACAAACACATGGTTCTTTGCTATCTCCTAAATTCCAGCTATGAAATGCTGGTTCTTGGATGCATCATGAGAGAAGACCACCTCCATCCAGGTCAACTTGGGAGCTTCCAGATGTACCCATTGGCCTTCGGTGATCCAGAATGCTGGTCTAGATGCCCAATGGTCCCTCTTTTTGTGCTCTTCCATATCATCCAGGAAGGAGGAATATGTCCCTGGTTGTAAGCACTGGTCAAAAGGGCCCAGCAGAGATGATACTACCTGAGACTTCTCAGGAACCAACAACTGAATGAAAAACTGCTGGTTGTATTCTACCGCTGCACCATAGAGAGTATTTTAACTTACTGCACCTGTGTATGGTTTGCCAATTGCACAGTGGCAGATAGGACAGGGCTCCAGAGGGTTAACGTCATTGCCCAGAGGATCATGGGTTGCCCTCTCCTCTCTTTGGAAGGGCTTTATAGTTCCCGCTGCCTTAAGAAAGTTCAAAACATTCTTAAAGATCCATCTCATCCTGGGCAGCCTTTTTTTTTAACTATTACCATCTGGCAGATGGTACAAGATAATAAAACCAAGGACAAATAGGCTGAAAAATAGCTTCTATCTCAGAGCAGTAATTATATTGAATTCTAATGTATAGTGAAATATTTGGTTTTCAATTTCAGTTGTATAGAATGTAAAGGATGCATGTTTGTGTTTTTATTTTTATAGTTATAATGTACACTGAAGATGGCATTTAATTTCACTGTACCTTGTGCAATGACAAAAAAGTAAACTAATTAACTAAGGTGAGGTGTTGATTGTCATTTGTTAAGCCTAAAGGTTCTGGAACAATATCTGAAATACCTTTTTATCCTATTCAAGTTTTCCATCTGTTTCTGGTTGCTTCAACCCACCCTTCTATGTGTCCCATAATATATTTTTTTTCAAGGTTTGGTTGGTAGAAACAGATGACAGAGCCTTTGGTATGGAACATATTCCCTAAATAAGCTCTAAGAAGCATGTTCAGGGTTTTGGCAGGCTTTTGCAAAACTTTTTCAATCTTCTCAGTTTTAATATTATTGCCCCACCATCTGCTTTTTACAGGATTGTTGTTCTCTTGCTTTTAATTTTCCCGTCTGTGATGTTTAAAGTTTGTAAGTTGTAATTTACCTTAGGAGTTTTCCAGAGTGCTTTGGAAATACTGTTGTTGTTGTTTTAAAGAAAGAAATATGTACTTTTCTTATTGGGATCAACATCTGAACTGTGGTATATTTCCTTTCTTTTCACTGTTTTCTTTTAACGCATTAGACCAATGGTGGCAAACCTTTTCATGACCCAGAAGAGGAGTTGCCCAGGGGACATGCGTGTGCCAGAAAATGAACTTCCGGCTTCTGGCACAGGCATGCACACTGGCCAACTAGTCTTCCGGTTACTGGCATGCCTGCATGCAAAATGATCAGCTGGCTGGGACGCATGCTCACGCCGGAAAATGGAAGACCAGCCCTTCCAGCTTCTGGCACTGCTGCACACACAAAGCCTAATTGATCATTGTGCATGCATGCATGCCAGAAACCTGAAAGAAGAACGGATGCTGCCACTTGTGCCAGGTGACATGGCTCCATGTGCCACTTCAGGCATGCATAGGTTCCGTCATCACAGCATTAGACTCTGAAGAAGAAAAAACAAGAAACAAACTACCGTGATCTTTCCTTGGGCATCATCATCACCACCACCACCATCATCTTAGTCATTGTCTATCCAGTGCAGGATGGATGGATGGATGGATGGATGGATGGATGGATGGATGGACGGACAGACAGACAGACAGACAGACAGACATGATAGGTAGGCAGGCAGGCAGGCATGATAGATAGATAGATAGATGGATGGATGGATGGATGGATGGATGGATGGATAGATAGATAGATAATTAGAAAGAGATAGATAGACACAGATGAGAAAGGGAGAGAGAGAGAGAGAACTCCTCCTTATGTTTGAAAGATTTCATAGAATGTTGCATCTTTCAAAATAATAGTTCCACGTCCATTGTAGCTTAAGTATTGTGTTAGGTACAATGATTGTAACAACAGAAAGTGATATCTAATTAGTTTAGCACTACACAGAATGTACACTTCTTTTAGGAAGTACAAAATATGTGGGCAGCACTGTTGATAATTAACAAGCGAAATAATCAAATAATACACAAAGGGCTGTCATCCTTGGGAACAAACAACATTTATTCAGAATTTGGAAATATATATCTTTCTGTCTCCAAAGAAGAGAAGAACATAGAGATGGGAGGGGCATTAGTTTGGGAGTGAGAAAAGAGAGACCCAAAGAGAGATACAACTTAGAACTAAGGAGAAAATTCCTGACAGGTAGAACAATTAACCAATGCTTTAGCTTGCCTCTTGGACTTGTGGGTGCTCCATTGCAGGAGGTTTTCAAAAGTAGACTGGACAACCATTTGACTGGGATGGCATAATGTCTCCTGCCTTGAGCAGGGGGTTGGACTAGAAGATCTCTGAGGTCCCTTTCAGCCCTATGATTCCATGTTTTTATGATTAATTGGAGGCAAAAAGAGCATGGATGCTGCTGCATCATCTGGTCAATGAGAAAGCTTGAGTAGTGTTGCCATGACAGAGTTCATCTCATCAGGTCTCTGGCATAAGGGAATATTACGCATTATCAACAGCCTAAGCAAAACAGTAGCCGCTTTTATGATTATATTTAGCTGCAGAACTTTGAGCATTTGGTTAGCTGTTATAGAAATTGCCTTGTGAAACATATAGAAAGGCTTGAAATTGAGCATTTGGCATGACAAATGAAACCTTCTGCACACCTACTGTTTGCATGTGGTGTTAGTATTTTTAATTGAGCCCCTGGAAAAGATATCCATCACATAGTGGGAATGTAACATTAAAAAGAAGAATCGTAGTTCAGTTGGAGAGCATTACCAAGTCCCAATTGCATTCACATTTTTATTACTGGCTTGTTTCCACCTTTCCTTTCCTTTCCTTTCCTTTCCTTTCCAAATCTCAGCTGACAGCTTTATTTCCCTGTCTTCCATCATCCGATTCATCCTCTTGCACTGTCGAAATGCTGCTGCTTGTTTTGTTGTTCTTTTTTTCTTGTAAAGTTTTTTATTTTTCCCTTTCAAATTCATTATTAGATATACATTCTTATAATTGCTATTTAACATTTGTCTATTCATCATAGTCTCTATACTCATTTTTACACACACACACACACACACACACACACACACACACACTTTGTGTGTATAGTTTGGGTCACTTTCTTGTCACCCCGTGCCTCCATCTTATTTTGCAACAACCTTACTCCTTCCATCTTCTCAACCTTCCTTCTCTGCCTTCTTCCTTCCTCCTCTCCTTCATTCTTTCTTCTTCCCTTCTCTTTCCCCTCTCCTCCTCCATTCTCCTATTCCTTACCCTGCCTCCTACTCTTAATTCCCCACCCTTACTTTCTCTGCTTTACTCTTTCTTCTTTTCCCTCCCCCCCCCTTTTCCGTTGTTGTCCTTGCTCATTTACTTTCTCTGATGGGTTGGCATTCTTCTCCCTCTCCTCCTCCTCCTCCTCCTCCTCCTCCCCCCTTCCTCCTCTCCCTCACTTTTCTTAACTCCATGTTACTTTCCTCTAACCCACATGATGAAATTTGGAAGAGAGCTTGCCTTGACTTTATTTCCATAGGCATAAAAGCTATTACTCTTGCTAATCTTCCCTGATCTCATGGCACCTAATTTTGGTTGTGCACTATCAAAATGGCCAAGCAGTACTACATAAATCGTCAGGTGCCACTCTGGGATGGAGAAGAACTTCAGTGGCATGGCTTTATCTCTTCCATCTCTTCCCTTCTGTCCCAAATGGGATTTCCCTTTTGCGGAGTTTTGTCTCTTTTTTCTGTGTCTCAATCTAGAGCAGTGTTTTTCAACCTTTTTTGTGCAAAGGCACACTTTTTTCATGAAAAAAATCACGAGGCACACCACCACCATTAGAAAATGTTAAAAAAATTTAACTCTGTGCCTATATTGACTATATATAAAGTAATTCTCTTGAATAGGAATCAAATAAACACAAAGAAATTATTTTATAATTACTTTATTATGAAATAATAAAGAATCTAATGATTGGTCTATTTGTGAGCCGAAACCGCATGTTACGGATGAAATTGGAATTTTTCCCACGGCACACCAGACAATATCTCAGGGCACACTTGTGTGCCACGGCACAGTGGTTGAAAAACGCTGATCTAGAGCAGTGATGGCAAACCTATGGCACATGTGCCAGAGGGGGCATGTAGAGCCCTTTCTGTGGGCACGTGTGCCATCACCCCAGCCCAGCTCCATCACATTTCTCCCACGGGGGGAGGGAGGGAGGGAAAGAGAGAGAGAGGAAGGGAAAGAGAGAGAGAGAAAGAGAGAGAGAGAGAGGGAGAGAAAGAGAGAGAGAGGGAGAGAAAGAGAGAAAGGATATTATAAAAAAAATTTCTTTTTTATTGTTGCTAAATGTAATATTTGATAAGTAGAAAAAAATTGAAGGGGCATAAAAGTTCATTTATCACATTTTTCTTAGAACAATAAGCTCAAGTCTGCCATGTTTATTGTTATTTTAGGAAGTAAAACCTCATTATTCAGGTTAAATTGCTGTGTTGGCACTTTGCGATAAATAAGTGGGTTTTGGGTTGGAGTTTGGGCACTCGGCCTCTAAAAGGTTCGCCATCACTGATCTAGAGTGTTTCTTAGCTTGGATTGGATTTTTCTAGGTATGCTGGACTTCAAAGCTGATCATCAAAGACAGCATGGCTAATATTATGCTATTTGAGAATGGATTAGAGGCTCAGGTGAAAGGGGGACAGTCTTTGAATCATATACTTGAAGATTCCCTCAGGCTGATCTAGAGATAGCGACATACATGGCTAATAAAATTCCTAAGAATCTTTAGAACAAACATTAAAGATTCAAAATGGTGGATTCTATACTTCAAACTTAACGTTTTGCTGGGGCCATCAATCTGCCTTATTACATTAAAAAAATATTACTTATGATTTGTTGCTTCAAGTATTATTGCCTTAATATCTTTTAAACCTGTTAAAACACTGTTTATAGACATGTTAATATGGTGAAACTTTTGAAAAATTGAGTTTATGAAGAATTATTTTTTTTGCAAATGTTTGATTATCATGTACATTTTATTTTGTGTATGTATAGGGCAAGCCAGGTATATAATTTGTTAAAGCACCAATCATAAAGTATTTACAGAAGGTGTAAGAAATCTCTGCATGAACTAAAGTTGTGGACCTTGTAAATTATTTGCCCGAATGTTTTAGAAAATAGGGGTTTTTTTTTTAAAAGAAAATGATGCACATTCAGAATTACAGAATAGCAGAGATGAAGTTTGTAATACATTTTGTAAATTGTAAGCAAAAGGTTTATTTTTATATTATATACAGTTTCAACTTCAGTCCTAATTTGTCCTGGTTTTCATCTAGTGATTCCATAAGTGCCTTGAAAGACCAGATTTTCAGCATGAACAAGTTACCTATAGAGACTAGTATTATCAACATATCTGAACTGTCAGTAAAAGAGAATATTTAACCCCCCCACTCCCCCCCAAAAAAGAACAAACATGACTACAGGTCTGTCATAATAATAAAGCCACTTGTTCAAAGCCTCCTCAAAAATGAGTGAAGGAATTTGCTGTATTTTAATTTTATCTGCTTGCAATATTTGTAGGCTTCCCCCAGGCAGCGAGCAGTGTTTCTTTACAACCACGCAAATGGAGTTGGGATGTGATCTTTCACCATCCCTATTTGGTTTTTTTAATATTATTTTTTTGTTTTGCTTTGTTCTGCTATCGTTGAGTTGGGTTTCTTGAGTTATTCTGAGTGTGGGTATTATGGTCCTTGAGGGGTAAATGTTTACTTTTTTTACTATCATTTTACATTTTCATATCACGGAGAGCTTATTATATTTATTTTTCATTTTCTTAGGGGGTGGCGTTTTTAACTGCAGTTTGTTTTGTTGCCTGCTGTTAGGAATCAGAACGATTCGTAAATAAAGGAAGTAATAAGAGCAAAATAAGAAAACAAGACAATGCAATACGATAGTCCTCTGCTTAGAGAAATTCATTTAGTGACCATTCAAAGTTACAATGGCACTGAAAAGAGTGATTTTTGCATGTTTCACACTTTGAACTGTTGCTGTATCCTCAGGGTCACGTGATCAAAATTTGGATGCTTGGCCACTGACTCATGCTTAGGACAGCTGAAGTGTCCCAGGGTCACGTGATCCTTTTCTACAAACATCTGACAAGCAAAATCAAATTCACTTAACGATCCTGTTACTAGCTTAACAACTGCAATGATTCACTTAGCAACTGTGGCAAGCAAGGTCACAAAATGGGACAAAACTCATTTAACAAGTGTTTCGCTTAGCAAGCAACAGAAATTTTGGCCTCAATTGTGGTTGTTACTCACGGACTACAGCGCAGGCCCAGAGGAACTCACTGATGGCCAAATATGGCTTTTTCAGGCTTGTGCCTCGGTGTTTATATTTTTCAATGAGACAAACCGAGACAGGAAGATCATTTTATTGCAATTTATCAGAATATTCAGACAAAGGGGATTCCTCATCCAAAGAGGGAACCCCGATCTTTAGCTTACATTCCCTTTTATAATCACTAAAATTCAAGTTGAACCTATGCGTTCGGAAGTGTGCTCTAATGAATTCACCTTATTCTAAAATATACATGTCAGAATATAAGTACCCCACTAAAAACCTTCAGTCATTAACAGGTCACTATCTTCATACTCTAAAGGTTGTGGTTTTAATATTTGTAATAAATGTATTTCATGGGAATTAAATATGTGCTTCATCCAATCAAAATTTATATTTTACTATAGTCGGAAAGAGGAAAGTTGATTGGACAGGATGATAGCATATGTGTTTATTAAAATAAGGTCTGAAAGGAAATGCATTGTAAGGAGAAAGGTTGTTTGGGTCACAAGAGATAAGCCAGACCCCAATTTGTACTAACAAAATCTCCTTATCAGGAACTAGTCTCTAGCTTGTTTATCAGTTTATGAATGTTAAAAGCTAATAAATCTTGAACTTCACTTTAAAAGAAAGAATTTAAATCAGATTAAAATATAAAGTATGTTAGTTAACAAATAACAAAACCCATGTTAGACACCAAGGGTCATAGGTGAAGGTCATAGTGAAGAAACATCTAAAGAGGAAGGGCTGGAAATGTTCTTCATAGCCTCCCAGCTCAACTGAGGAGGCTTCAGAACAAGCTAAGAAACCAGGAGACAAAGATGGAGAATCGATGCTACTTCACAACAGTGAGCAGTCTAAATGCCGACGCAAACATGTTGTGCTATTTAGCAAGACTTCCTGTGTCCTTAGCACTGAAGCCTTTGAGGGACTGGTTGCTAAAGAGCTCTTGACTGGAAATTTGCACTGATGACAGAGATTTTCAGGGAGTTGGAACAATATTCCCTTTTGTCTCTGGGGTCGCATAAACCTCCTTAAGTGCTCACTTATCCAGTTCTCTCCCTCCATCTTTACAAGCCGGAGTGGTTGCTGGCAGCGCTTTTTCATTATGCGCTTCCAGGCCTGGGAGAATGAGCTCCGGTGACTAATCTGGATAAACATCAAAAAGTGTTGTTCCCTGTATTTTCAGCTTGATTAAATTCAGGATTGGGGGAACTTACGCAATTGTACCGAAGGAAGGGAAATTAGCTAGAAATATTATTGTGAAGTATTGGGTTGTCTTTACAATACATCTGTGAGTCATCCCAGGAGTGTGCGTCGGTGGTCAGCCATGGAGATTCCATCAGAAATAAAGAGGAAAGTATAAGAATGGAAGCAATAAAAAAAAAAGTGTGAATTTCCCTGCTTTGGCCAAATGTTACCAGGGACACTCAACAGGACTACTGGTGCCTCCCCTGATAAAGGTAGGCTGGATGAACTGGATAGAGCTGAAGCAAAAAAAAAAAAAGTTTTAACACGATATAGAATGGAATGGAATGGAATAGAATAGAATAAGGAGTGGAAATGGAATGGAATGGAATGGAATGGAATAGAATAGAATAGAATTCTTTATTGGCCAAGTGTGATTGGACATAAAGGAATTTGTCTTTGGTGTAGATGCTCTCAGTGTACATAAAGAAAAATAAAATAGAATACATTCATCAAGAATCATATGATACAACACTTTGTGATAACCATAAAAAGCTATCAAACTAGTAAACTAATAAGCAATCAAATTATACTAGGAAACAACACAATATAAAATGTAAAGATACAAGCAACATGGTTATAGTCATAAGTGGGGAAAGATAGGTACTATGAAGGAGATACTGTAGAATGTCTTATTTTTTTCTGTAACAAAATACTGCAAGGGAATCAAAATAAAGCAAATAAATAAAACTACTATCATTTATTCAAAAGCAATTTCTTTACTTTTTTCTGGTGCAGAGAAAGATGTCAGCAAGTTTAGACTTCGATAGCATCCATTATCCAAAACTGCTGTAGGAGCATTGGCCATATGGAAAATGCACAGTTAAATTTTTAAAAGATCTGCAAAACATATTCTGGATGAGAAATCGCTTGCATTCCCTCATATTTTGCATCTGAATATAAAGGCTCAGTGGCTAAGACGCTGAGCTTGTCATTCAGAAAGTCAGCAGTTCAGCAGTTCGAATCCCTAGTGCTGCGTAACAGAGTAAGCTAACTGAGCATGCATGTGCAAAACCTTTTGCTCCCCGAACCAGCAGTAATGCTGGCAGCAACCCATCCCTGGGCTGCATGATTTGGGTTTGGCTAGTCTAAAGAAAAGAAGAATTTAGGGGCGACATGATAGCAGTGTTCCAGTATTTGACGGGCTGCCACAAAGGGGGTGAAATTATTCTCTGAAGCTTCTGAAGGCCGGACAAGAAACAATGGATGGAAACTAATCAAAGAGAGAAGCAACCTGGAATTAAGGAAAAACTTCCTAACAGTGAGGATAATTAACCAGTGGAACAGCTTGCCTTCAGAAGTTGTGAGTGCTCTATCATTGGAAGTTTTTAAGAAGAGTCTACTCCAGTAACAGTGAACCTTTTTGGCACGGTGTGCCCAAACTGGAATGCACATGCATGCACGCATGCTCTGGAGCACCAGAAACCAGAAGACCAGGTGGCTGATGCGCATGTGCACACTGGCCACCTGGTCTTTGTGTTTTTGGTGCACGCATGTGGGCTGGCCACCTGGTCTTCATGCACTCTGGAGCGCTGGAAACCCAAAGACCAGGTGGCTGGTGCGCACATCTGGTCTTCCAGTTTCTGGTGCTCCAGGGCACACTAAGACCAGGTGGCCAGCCTGCATGCAGGTGCCAGAAACCAGAAAAGCTGCTCCGATGTAGGTTTCCGGATAAAGTAAAAAGCACACTCTTAGTCCCCAAAACATTTATTTCAAAGGCTGTCAATTATGTTCATTCACAGTCCGTAATGAGTCCCAAATAGTTGTAAAACATCCTACAGCAGGCTGTCAAAGTCCTTTGGGATAAGGCTGATAAGCACCCACCTTTATCTTCCTAGAAACACTGCCAAAGTCTTATTTGGCAATTAGCTTGGCAAGGCCACACAGAGCAAAGAGTCCGAATGGAGTTTCAGAAGGTAAACTGACCAGCATGAACCAAGTTGCTTCCTGTAAAGGCTCATGTTTGCTTCTCCTTTATGTTTTATGGGAGGGGCCAAGCACCTCCAAGCCTTACTCCCGAGTCGTCCCTTCTGTCTTAACTGTTCTTGTCTTCTGGCAGCTCTGTGCATGTGTGCACTGGGAAAAAGGGCGGCCTATTCCTCTGCCTCACTGCTGTCCGACTCTGGAGGCTCCGGAGGCAGCACATAAGTCCCAGATGGCCCTGCCATCTCCCTCTGATCCAGAGCCCTCATCTGAGCCTTCCCCAGACTGGCCCATGTTCCTCCCCAACCTCCTCAATGTCTGACTCTGCTGCTAGCTCTGCTGGCCACGGCAGATCACAACAAGAGAATCTGGCAATGTGCCCACAGAGAGGGCTCTGCGTGGCACCTCTGGTATGCATGCCATAGGTTCTCCATCACAGGTCTTCACAGTCACTTATCTAAATAAATTACCTGAACGAGCAGGGGGCTCGACTAGAAGACCTCCAAGGTCCCTTCCAGCTCTATTCTATTCAATTTTCTCTGGGTTTAAATGGGAGATTCCCACCATCTCTGGTACATAACAGCCATCATATCAATCTTTTGAGTTAAAAGAAGAGCAAAATCTGCCTTAATACAATTTATATTGAAATGATTATCTCTATGGAATGAAAACACTATCATAAAACAGTGATTCAAAATATGGAAATCATAAATTGAGGTCTAAATTAATCAGTGTTGTCTCCTTTTGACTATTAAAGTACAAGATGCTTGATCTTTAAAGTAAAACATCAGAAGGTAACTGAAATTACATTTTAGCTTTTGTTTAGAAACATAAATAATATTAAGAATGTTGTAGCCAAATGTTTCTATTAAGTTTACTAAATAAAGGTGTTACTAAATTTTCCATTTAATATTGATCTCTTCAAAGCCAAGTAAAACAAATGTATCCACCTACTATTTGATATTTTTCTTTATTTTCTCTTCTTCTCTGAAAGCATGGTACTTATCAGATTGGGGAAGAAAACCTCTTAGGTATTCTGGCAAATAACTTTATAGCTTCTCCTGCAGGAAAAATCCTAATTCACTATAATTTAGAAGTTTTCTAAAGAGCTTACATTTGAAAACTGCATGTTATTTCAGCCATCAAGATTCAATTATTTTAGATCATATTCAGATCTGGAATATAAAGATAAACTGGTCTGCGAAGAATATTATCCTATTTCACTTTTGCTTTCAGTTCACAGTTTTAGCTTTTAGGATATTACTAATGCCATTAGCACAAACACAACATCGAAATTAATTAATCTTTCCAAAGGGAGAGAACTAAAGGGAGATGGCAATTTGATAGGCTTGTTTCAGGTAGGTTTCTACTGAGAAAATGAAGTTAGCTTTTTAAGGCAACATTGCAAAATGTATTCAGTTTATTAAAAACGTGACAGTAAATAATGTCACTGCTACAGCATACATTCTTTCTACCCAAATGCTGGAAGGTATAATTATCACAAGATTTTAAAAGATTTATTTAGTTATTTATTTTATAATACTTACATATTATCCAGTTGCAGCTTATTTACAGTAACACAAAAATAAGAGAATTCATGCCTTTAGTTAAAATTCCGTAATATTTCCCTATGTATAATAATAACATTCAATATTTTAAACATTTTAAAAAATAACCCACAGAACACAGTAACATCCCTAACCATTGTATTTTGCATCAAGAGTAGCTTCCAGATCATCTTCAGTGGCAATTCCAAACAGATTGCTGTAATCTAATATAGTAGAGAAGGGATGAGTTACAATCATTGGACTTTTGGCCTAGTCCTGCAGTTGCCACAGTCTTTGCTGAGTAGAGACAATCTTGACCATACTTTCCACCTGCTGAGTGATCAAGAAGGTCCTCACACCATGGACTTCTTCCTTCCAGCGAAGGGCAATCAGTCTAGAGTTGACATCAAGACTGTATCTGGCATTCAGCTTCAATTTGTTTCTACCCAGTACCCAGAGTTGGGTTCCTACCTATTTGGTCCGGTTTGGCCAAATAGGTAGTAACTCCGGCAGACATGTGACCATCCCTGTTCTATCCTCGGTGATGCCATCCTGATTTTCTGTTCTGCACATGCGCAGAACAATCTTCATTGAAGAAATATAATTTTTATTCCTTTTTAAATGTTGTGCACATGCGCAGATCATTTTAAGTGCAAACGCGTGCAAGCTAAGCGAGCGCATGCAAAAATCTTCGGGGGCCGAACTGGTAGTAATGATGGCCAGAACCCACCCCTGCCAGTACCTCACAGAAATGAATTTTCAGTCCTAAAAGTCTTATTACAATACAGTTCCTACCCATGTTTTTTTCAAAAATAACACTGAGTCTTCTATTAATTTTTGCTCCAAAAGATGCATTAGGGCTTATTTTGATGCTATATCTTATTTTGGGGGGAAATGCGGTACTAAATGTATCTAGTTGATGAACTTAACTGGGGTTTATTTTTGGGATATGGCCCATGGTGGGATTCAAATAATTTAAGGACTGGTTCTCTGCCCTAATGATTTCTTCCAACAACCAGTTCAGCAAACTGCTCAGAAAGCTAATAACCGGTTCTCCCAAAGTGGTGCGAACTGACTGAATCCCACCACTGGATAGGACTTAAATTGCAAGCAATCATAAATCATGCTAGGGCTAATTTTCTGGCTGGGTCTTATTTTTGGCAAAACAGGGTAATAGAAGCACCAAGTTTGATTTTTGTTTGCTTTGATTTTAAGTATGTTTGCTTTAAATTAGTATACTACATCGGGATATTTTTATTTGTAAAAAGATGTTTTGTTGGAAAGAGATAGCTTTAATATGAACCACAGGAGAAGTTTTTTAAGATTGATTCCTGTCTCTTATCCCTCTTGTGCTACATTCTGTTCAGATTCTTGTTGTGTTCCTACTGCTGTGCACTTGTTCTTTTTGCATGGGATGCAGTGAATAAAATGTGAGATAATTTTGGTTGCACAATAAATGCTAACAGGAAGAGATTTTATTTTACATTTGACAAAAGCTCTTGGCACACACACAGTACAGAAGCCAACCCAAACTTTTCCTGAAGTTAAAAAAAATGGGAGCTACCCTATAACCATGCAATTTCCATTTGGGTTACTGTTTTCCTCAACCAATAAAAAACTCAGCTTTCACCAGTTCCTGTAGTTGGGAACTTACTTGTCTACTGGCATTAGTCAGTCTTAACAGCACAGCTGTAGGGCATGAAGAATACAGCTCACACTTAATTTCCAGTTCAGAAGATGTATTGATTAAGCTTATACACATGAATCTGGTCAACTAATGGTCAGTACTAAATTGGCACTGGACAAGAGTTAACAGAATTCAAGGGTAGCTGGACTTAGACTGCTTGTGGGAATGTAATGATTCTAGGCTAAATACTCTCTTGACTCCACCCCCCACAATCTCTGCCTGCTCTTCTCCAACATGAAACAAATAATTGCCTGTAATTATGGTAACTGAGCATCTCTCATTTCTTTGTTGTATAGACAGACAGATGTAATCTCTGTGCATGTATGTAAGCTTCATTTCTGGCACTATCTGAGCCTTTAATAATAGCAGACCTCACACAAATAATGTTCCCCACCAGGGAAGAAAAATTTAAAGCTTTTTTTAAATAAAAACTGTGTATATCCATGTTAAGTAAGGGTGTTATGTAATATCTATCCATGGATAAATCCTTTCAACCCCTTTAATCTGAGTGGGCAGCACACTGGATTTTTCAGCTAATCAACTGCTCTACAGACCATTTACACAGGAGAGATAGGAGAGTGGACACAGTGTACTGGACAAGAATTACTCTGGTTAAGTAGTGACCTGAGACCAAGCAAGAGGAGAATGAGGAAAATGGAATCACTTCTTTGTGGCAAATGTCAAGCACCCTTGATGTGGCTTCTAATTCCCTTTCTTTGAATATATTTATTAAAGGGATAGTCCTCCTTTCTATTAAAAACAGGAACACCCTTCCCCACGCCCAGGTTAAAGCAGAAAACCGTAGAATCCAATGGATTTGAAACATAAGAAGAGGGGACAAAACAGGTGGCGGACACCTTTTAAATTCACTTCAGTGAGAAATTTAATCAAAAGAGAGAAAAAAAATTAAAGAATTGTAAGCAATATGATATCGCCATCTGTTCCCTTTGCAAATAATTTGCAAAATGTTTTAAAGCCAACCTGCAGCTCATCTGTTTCTCCCCACCCCTCCAATCATTCATGGATTTAATCAGGAGCTGGATTGACCATACATTTAGGCAACTGTTACTTAGCCTGCAGTGGTTAATCAGAAACCCTGAAAATGTCAGCCAATCAGCTCTGAGTTTATTGCCTCCCAACCTAAGCTTACAGAACTTTGCTGAACAATAAGAGAAGCCCAACAGACTTCTGATTGCTATGTTAGCATTCCTGCAGTGTCGTGTTGTGTCCCATGGCTGTTTCTTCAGCTTGGAAATCAGGTTTAGGGTAGGCCAGGCAGTGCTGCCAAATGGCTACAGAATGACTTTGTCAGAAAGCGAGAGGGTGATGGCCTATTTTCTGAAGGTTGGCAAAAGATTTTAGGGTTTTGCAGCACCTTTCCACTGCACAAGTTGTGCAAGCAGGGGCATGTGCAGCAGACAAAACATGGAAAATCCTAAACTGGTGGTACGCTGTGGGGACCACAACCACAACAACCTTGCCCTTGGTTTGTAAGTGTAGTGTGGAACATCTTCAGGCAGCTAATGGGTCTGGTATCATTCCAGTTCCTCCAGAAACTAGTCTGAAATGTGCAATTAAAAGTATAGAAGAAGCTTGGCAGTTGTGGATGGATTAAACAATCCAAGAGGAGAGTAGGAGAAAGAACCATTAGAACAAGCAGGATGGCCCAAGAGAATACCAAAGGTGATGGTGCAAGGTTCATGGAGAGGAAGGGGGAAATGGCGGCCTTTGGGCAAGGATGGGGTGCACTATTGGAAGACCTGGAAGGTAAGGGATGGATTGTCATGAAGAAGTTCCATGTGGTTGCTAGGAGTCAACAGTGACTTGATGGTCAGCAATTGATCAACCAGCAAGGAAGATCCAACCAAGTTTGAGGAGAGGTGAAGGCTTTGTTTCAAAGATGTAGGAAGGAGAACAAAATGATGGGAAGGCTGCAAGAGAAGGTGGAGGAGAAGGAAGCTTCTATTGATGAAGACTAAGGCGTTTTTTTCCTCTTCTTGAACTCTTGAATTTCTCTTCCTTATCTGAGGGACCTAATAACAATAATTTTATATAGAGCAGCATAAAGGTGGCCTTTGGGAAAACACTTGATCTTCTTAAGGAATTAGCCTAAGGGGTATTCTGAAAGGATAAATACCTTATTAAATGAGATTGGTTGTATGTACAGGGTCAGAATAAAATATTTAGGTGACTCTGTACTAGAACATAAGATCAAAAAAAGTGCAGGTTGTCCGTTCCTCTTGTTATGCCTCCCATTTGCTAAGTGATCTCCGAAAGTCACTCTAGACTTCTTGAAATAATATGACTTTCTTCTTGCGCTTTCTCCCTTTTGCCCCGAGCTAGGTGTGATACATAGGTTAAATTTCTGCTTGAAATCACTCAGGTCATCAATCTGGAAGAGAAGAACTAAGAATAGTTGCTCAAGGCAAATATTCTTACCACCTTGAGCGATGTACTTGCAGTTCTATACTCCTTTGGCTGCTCACAAATGCCTGATGCAATTTTTGTGGAAGGAGAAGAGAAATGGGTGGAGGAACTGGCAATGGGGAGGAAAGTTCCTTCTGGTTCGGAACACAAGTTGTTCCAAATTAGAAAAGAAACACTGCTGGGAAAGATCTGGTTGTGGCTTGAAGCAGCTGCAAAGCTTTGTTGGATTTTGATACGTGTGTAGAAATACTCCTGCTTGAGTTAAACCATCCTCAGAAGTTCTGAGAAAGCCTGCTTTCTTCCCTGAACATTTCTTCCTCTTCTTCCTTCAGAAGAGAAAGGAGATTTCACCCCACATTTAATTGCAATCAGCTTCTCTGGTGCAAACTTCTCTATGGCTCTTTTATTTTTGGATCTCATTTTCCCAACCTGCTATCAAGAATCTGCTCTTAAGCGTTGGATTCAAACCGACTCTTAGCAGGAGGGTAACTTTGCTTGGCAGCGTGCCCAGGAAGAACCGGTGGCTGTTGAATCAAACGAAACAGCAGGATTACAAATGCATTAAGCAGCTCCCAGGAAAAAAAAGCTTTTGTCCTTATAATAATCAGAGGAATGATGGACTGCCAATCCAAGACTGCAACTTCAAGAAACCAAAGTTTTATAACTGACAGCCATGTAATTTGATTATGTCATAGCTGTGTGGTGACATTAAAAGCATGCAATACAATGCTCCTTGAAAGATGGATATAGACAAACAACAGGAGGCTATGAAGATATATAGCTGAAGGCCAATAGAGGAGAATACTGTACATAGAATGAATGAGCAGTTACTGAATTTAAAAAAAACATACTTTTTACATTACACAGACAAAAAATGAGGGAAATGGCATTTGATATGCACTGACACTTTATTTTTAGAAAGCGTTCAGACTTCTAGTAACTCGAACCTTGCAATTTTGTGGATTATAGAACATTGTATTGTAGATTAGATGAGAGACAATCTAGCTGTTTTTTTCTACGGCAATTTGGTTGTGATTGAGATCGATGACTGAGAGAGAACTCAGTGGAAGAATCTGGATTCTACTATTGGTGGTTAGATCTTCTATTTCCCCTTGAATAGGACTGTGAAGTCTTTGTAGCTCTCATTTATTTCTAGGACTTTGTAAGGCAGCTTTATTATTGAAAGAAAAGCAGCATTGAAATCAGCAGGGGCTTCCTTTCCTATACAGATAGGGCCTTCAAGAGCAAAGGACTTTGCTTAGGATCATGGAGGGAGGAGGGCATGGTGAGGGGAAAGTATTAAAAATGTATCTTCTATCTCTTTTGAATTTTTCAAAACTTCACACAACTTCAGGCATACATTTAGAATTACATACAGTGATTCCAAACAGACAAAATTCAGATCCTTTCCAAGTTGTCTTCAAAGGTCTTCTGTTACTTATAACACTTTACAAGCTTCCTCATTAAAACAAGTAATTATATAAAAGCATGGTTCATGTCCGACATATCACAATTATAGGTTGCATAAAGTTGTAGCAGTTATGTTAATGTCATAAGAGGAAATAGAGAGACCAGGATATATTGGTGGGGCCGATCTAGGAAAGCCTAGGGGGCAACTTAATTGGGGTGTAGGAAGAAAAAAAAGACTCTGTGTGTGTAAGAACTGAGTAAGTGTTGGATTGTGGGAGTGAGGCATGGAGGCATGATGAGGTCTGATCCTAAAAGGGAGAACTATGGAACAGATTTTACAGATTTTACAATTATCAAATGTATACCAATTATTAAGGGCTTGGAAGAATTAACTATTTGCATGGAGTAAGCAGCTGAGAATGGTAGCTTTGGATTGGAGTATGTGAACTCTTTTTCTACTTGTCGTTAATTGCAAAGTTGTGTCCGACCCATCACGACTTCATGGACAACCTTCCTCCAGGCCTTCCTGTCCTCTATCATCCCCTGGACTCCATTTAAGCTCACACCAACTGCTTCGGTGACTCCATCCAGCCACCTCATTCTCTACTGTTCCCTTCTTCTTTTGCCCTCCATCGTTCCCAGCATGAGGCTCTTTTCCAGGGAGTCCTTCCTTCTCATTAGGTGGCCAAAGTATTTTGAGTTTCCTCTTCAGGATCTGGTCTTCTAAAGAGCAGTCAGGGTGGATCTCTTCTAGGACTGACCATTTAATCACCTTGCAGTCCAAGGGACTCGCAGGAGTCTTCTCCAGCACCAGAGTTCAAAGGCCTCCATTCTTTGGTGCTCAGCTTTCCTTATGGTCCAACTTTCACAGCCATACCTTGCAACTGGGAAAACCAGAGCCTTGACTATACCCTGCACTTTTGTTGGCAGGGTGATGTCTCTGTTTTTTAGTATGCTGTCTAGATTTGCCATAGCTTTCCTCCGTTTACTACTTACAAATGTGCAAACTTATTTAGAAATATGACTGTTCTACCAGGGATCAATGGTTACAATAGCAGTAAGAATCAGAATGTCCTTTTACTTAAGGCTCCCAAATATTTGTGGGAAACATTCTTCTTGTATATTTGAAAATGTTTTAGGAAAGGCACAGAGACACATCTCCCTAGCTTTTTGGCCATAAATACATTCCTTCACTTTACTTCCTAAGTAATAAACACCCCAAAGAACTAAATTTAATCAAGGAATTGTGAGTCGGACTGCAAAAATCCCCAATGCCAATTCTGAAAGGCCGTGCTCATGTGTGTGCATTTGGGATGTATTCCTAAGCCTCAAAATGATTATGTTCCAAGGATTTTACGTTGTACCTATTAAAAGGGTAGAATGCTGCCGTTAATATCTGCAACCTTTGTGGCCACAAGCAATTCCTTGTATTTGGATTGAGGTCTTGCTTTTGTTGCAATTAATTTAAAGCTGTTTAATTTAATATTCATTGAAACTCTTGAATTAATTTTGTTTTGGTCTTTTGCTTAATGGCTAAGGAATGAGTTTACAATGGCAGCAAGGAAACATTGCTCGCTCGTTTGTGGAAGAAAAAAGGATCATGTGATCTATGAGTTTTTCTGCACTGCAACCTTCAGCTGCCTGTCTCCCATGTATCAGTTAGCATAAAAAAATCATTTTAGGTATTTTACATCACCTCCCTGTCATGTCCAGTGTCTCGTGTAAGAAAAGCCAGCAACACAAGTTGATGTTAGACTTGTTTATTTAGAAACACAGACCCGGCACAAAGCGACCATCCAAAAGGAGTCAACATTTGTCCTAACATAGTTAGTTCACCCTCTCCTTATATTGTGCTCTGCCTCCCTTGTGTGTACATCCTGTCCCTCCCACCGGCTACCTGCTGCTAATATAGCCATTGCAGTCTGGCCATGCCCCTAGCTGCCCATCCTGTCCTATTCCCTGGTCTCTCCCACACTCCGATGATCAGCTGTTTCCATGAGCTGATCATCAGCTGTTTTTACTGGCTAGGTTGCAACCAGGGCTCCGCTAGTCAGGTGGCAGCCCCGCGGATGCTGGAGTGATCAGCCAGGTAAAGCCTGGGCCCCTCCAGCCAGGTGGCAGCCCCGTGGACACAGGAGTGAGATGATGAGGGCTATAGGCACTTGTGTCTCAGGAGGAAGCTCCTCCCCATTAGGACACCATTGCAGCATGGCCCATGTGCACGCATCCACTCCTCCCCCACTCTCTACCAGGGGGTTGACATCTGGAAGACAAAGGATACTGCTAGCCACCTCCTGTGCATCTGTGCCCCCTTATGTTGGTGGAACCGCTTCATCTACTGATGAAGGGGCTCTCATATCCTCTTCTTTTACCCATGATGCCTCTGTTAGGGGATACCCCTTCCATTGTACCAGCTGGCTGTTGGGTTGACAGTGATAGCCAGGGCTAACATTCTCTTTGTTTTGGCCAGAGTAATGGCCAACAGCAGGATTGTGGTTAACATCAATTGCTTGGGAGAGAGTCATATGGACCCTGATGAGAAAAACACAAAGGTTTAGAGTCCTTGTGTCATGGGGAAGTTAGGAGCCATACAGAACTCCTAACAGTTTTGTGAAGTAGGCAAACCCACAATGAAAAGGATGCTATTTCACTCCCGCACTGAAGCCAGAAGAGCAAACAAACCCATAGGGCCACCCATTCAGAGTTGTTTTGGGCTGTCAAAGGCAGAGAGGGGCATCCACAGAGGACCCCTCAGCCAACAAAAATGAAGTCATTTGGGCATGCAATGAAGTGCAGTGGGTAGAGTGAACTGCTAGCACAGCAGAGGAAATATTACTTTTGATACAGAGAAGGAAACGTTGGGTGGAGATTGCCTTCCTAGCTGACTAGAAATAAGCTGAGAAAGTCATTATTGTATGACCTCAAAACCCAAGAAAGCCAAGAATTCCTAAGCCACTTTCTTTATCGTTCCTCACCTATAGACAAAAGTTTTACCAAACTAAAGCAGACAACATGCTCCATAAAACATGTTGTGTGGGAGCTATTCAGAGGTGGTATTCAGCCAATTCGGACCAGTTCGCTCAAACCAGTAGCAGAAATCATGGGTATGACATCCTATTTAGGCACATTTTTAAGGCTGCGTGCATGCATGGAAGGTGAAGGTGGAGCGTGCAAAGTGCATGCATGAAAGCAGGGATGAACCAGTGGTAATGCAATGTGCAACACACTGCTGGAACTATTATGGAGAAAACATCTTTACCTTCTTTCTCCCACACAAACTTTAGTGTCCTCTGGAATGCACTCCATGCTGGGGAATCTGGACAAGTTTCCTCCACAACTATCCATTTTTCTCCTCCTGAAATGACAAAGGTCCATTCTGGCACTGGGCCAAGCAAGAAACGAGAATCAGATCTATGTGAGCTCACATAATCCTGCATATCTGGGTGGAAAGCATAAGCAGAGAATTTGGAAGACCATGGAGCACCTTTGGTATGAGTGCTTTAAAGGCTACATGCCTTTCCTTGAGTGCTTTTCAGAAACATTAATGTGAGATGTATTTATAGTTGTCAGAATTGGTTTCTTGCAATAAGCAATGCTCATGGGGCATTGCCAAGGGAAAAGAGTCAGCTGCACTTTGCAAAAGTGACTTTAAAGCTGTAAACCAAAGCGATGCTTTTATTTATTCCATGGATAGCCCCAATGAAGTCTGTGGTGACAGAGATTAAAAAGAGATGTTCAGCAAGATGATTTCAAATACACCAAGAATGATTCCAGAATGAGGACTTCTCTAAAATAAGGTTGCAAACAATATTTCAATTCTGAAATCTGCAGAACAGTTACGGTTTTTAGACCTGCAAGGTTACTTCTGTCAGCAGCTTGGCTTCACCTGATGAGCACCAAGCTACTGATTGCAACCTTCTGAGCAGAAGTGGTTCCTTGTCTTAGTGGCTGTATGTAATGGTTTTTGAGGAACCTACAGGAGATGACCGGGCTGAACCTGAGGGAGGTTCAAACACATAATCTGTCATGAGTCCCTTTGCACCCACAAAAGATCTAAATCCAGCCTACCTTGAATTCTTTTCATTTTTGTCTACCACTAATTTGCTTTGAACTGTTCTGACCTAGGCTTCCTAAGAAAGCATAGGGTCACAAACCTGGCCCTAAAAATACCCTTTTATTTATACGGCTGTAAATTATAGTCATTAACAGTCCACAAGCCTTCACAAACAGTCTGTGAAGGTTCTGACAGATGTCTGCTTGAGTTGCCACAGTCTTTCAGGAGAATGTTGATAAACACCCACCTTATCTCCCTGGGAATGCTGCCAGAGACCTAATTGCCAAATGCAGAGCAAGGCCAAACTTAGCACAGAATCAGATAGAACTTTTCAAAGCTTGAACCAACCAGATGAAGTGGTTCCTTGTCTTAGTGGCTGTATGTAATGGTTTTTGAGGATTGCTTCCTGCAAAAGCTCATGTCCGATTCACTTCCCTTTTATGTCTTATGGGAGGGGCCAATCATCTCCAAGCCTTACTCCCAAGTTGACCCTGTTTCTATAATTGCTCTTGCCTTCTGGCAGCTCTGCGCATGCGCACAATGGGAACAGGCTCTCGTTATTGATGTCAGACTCTGGGGGGTCTGGAGGCAGCACATAACTACCAGATAGCCTTGGCCCCCTCTCTGTCTCCAACACAGAGCCCTCATCAGAGCCTTCCCCAGACTACAGGACTGGCCCATGTTCTTCCCCAACCTCTTCACTGTCCGAATCTGCTGCCAGCTCTGCTGGCGGGCTACAACATCACCATTAGTAGTTCAGAGTCTTGTAGAGAACTTAACCTTGGAATAAATCTTTATACTCATTTAAAGTGCCTGGATTTTCTGATTTCCAGGGCTTGACCAAACCTGTCCCACTATTGTGTAATCCCCTCACCCAACTTTGCAAGAACTAGGGAATATGAATAAGGCATGTAGCCATGTTGCAGTCTTGCTCTGGACTCAAATGCCTTTTATCTGATTGTTGTCTTGGTAACGGCTGTTCCCCCTACCCCTCAAGGCCATTCTCTCTGTCTTCTGTTGCTGGCCTTCTTTTACTAATCAAGAAAATTCAAAATGCCTCCTAAAGAAATCCTCAATCCTGCAGAGAATAAAGTAAAAAACTAAAACAGAAAGTTTGGGTCAAGTATTGAATGCTAACAAGAAATTTTTCGGTGCCGCATTATTTATGTTTTCTTCCATGGATTCTGCATGTCATGTACCTTTTCTTTAACTCTTAGTTCCTTTAAAAGACATCTCCAGAGGAAAGAGGGAAGGTGGTGGATTTTGTAGCATTGCACTAGAAGCCAGTGTAGGTTCTAAACATCAAGCCTTTAAAAGTACAGTATAAATATGTGGGCCCCTTCAGTTCGGAAGAGGAATATGTGTGATGATCTCCAAATGTTTACATACAGTAATTGACCTTCTGAAATGAGATATTGTTTGCTGTCTCCTGTGCAGGCTAAAGGTAGATGGTTCTGCTTCTAATTTTCCAATGTTGTCAAGTCAGTTGTAATTTTCTTAATGCTTTCTCGTCTCTGCCTTCTCTCCCTAGATGCCAACGCCTGCAATTTCTAAAATTTGCTGAGGATTTTGACCGTCTTAGTGTAGACGCATTCCCAACTCATGCATCTACGGATTTAAAAAGTCATGAATTATTGCATCAGTCAGAACTTCGAGTCCTTCGGTAGAGCCTAAATGGGATGTGAGGAAAAGACCACAAATTATTCACCTTTCTCCTCTGTGGAGGTAGCAAGGGATAAAGCGGCTATCCGTCTTGTTAATATGACTCACCTAGACAATTATTCTGATGTATTCGTTCTTCTGAATATTTTAATATAGATGTGTTTTCTAGAACAGCTTCATGGGCTTTTCTTACTCCCCACAACCTCTTCCTAAGTATGTACCTGTATACATTTATGTGAAAGCAGATAAAATGTGGATGGGGCTTAATAGTCACAATAGTCAAAAAATGGAGTTTTGAAGATTTTGTTTATGAATGTGGAACATAGGTGGCCACCATCTCTCAAGGTGTTCCAGTACTGTTTCTTTGCTTAAGTGCTGTTCTTTGCTTTGCACGTTGTTGTAGGTTTTTTTTTAGAAGAGTGCAGAGTGGGAGTAAGATAAGATACCTTTACTTCTGTACACAATCTTGAACAGAGGAGTCTGCTTACTTTTGATAAGCCAGTGTCAGACAGGACTCACATGAATAGACTTCAAACTAGCTACTTTATTGCTCTATGCCCATTTTACAGGAATCTTCCCAGACTGACAGATATGTCTGGGGAAAACTACTCTTTGTCTCTGTGTTGCTATCTTTCTTAGAGCTTTTAGCTGTTTCCTGCTGCCCATCTTACTATTTTTTGCATTGCTTCTTGTAGAACAGTGCCTCTCAATTTCAGCAACGTTAAGATGCGTGCACTTCAACTCCCAGAATTCCCCAGTCAGCACAGGGAAATTCTGTGAGTTGAAGTCCACATATCTTAACGTTGCTGAGGTGGAGAAACACTGTGTCAGGGTTCCAAATAGCATCCAAAAGTAAATCAGAGTCCAAGGCAAAGTATTGCTCAAAGTTCCAATTTATTAAGAGAGCCATGTTGGCACCTCTGGGAAAACCCGAATATGAAAGCTTCCTGGTTTCCCCACCTAGCTGAAAGTTCAAGATCTTTTCCCCACACCCACAAACCCATCTAATCTCCCACTGCCGTGCTGGCAGTTCCACCCATCCAGTTCCAGTCAGGTGCAGAGGTGCAAAGACAAAGAATGACCTTGGCTTTCTAGAAAGAATTTTGCTATGACTACATAGCATCTACCTCCATACAATCCCCCATCCCATTTTCCCCACAATATAAAAGGCATAGTAGAATAATGGAAAGTGTGGCAGGCCAAAAATCCAAAATAAATATGACTGCAGCCCTGACACATTGTTTTAGAGGCATTTCCACTCCCTCCTTACCCACATCAAAGACATGCAAGTCACTAATCAGACCTTGCCCTTTTGTCTTTATGTAATGAGTCCATGCTAATTCCCTGTTTGACCTCTCTTCCTGCCTGAGATGGTGACTCTCCAACAGCTACTCTTGTATCTAGCAATTGCCTTGAAGGGATAGTTTTGCTTTATATGTCTGTGTCAATCATCTTTTCAGGCTTCACTCCAAGCTGATTTGGTGGCAGCATTCTGGGCAAAGGCTAGGGAACTTTTGAACTGTGCTTGTGTATGTGTGTCCTATCTATATCTCTTCATTTTTGGGGGGAGGGGAAGCAAAGTTAGCTCTCACTTGAATGATGAATGAAGAAAATATGGGTAAACCTCCCTCATTCATACCCCACCAGCCATTTTTCCTCATGCATAATTCAAGAGAAGTCAAGCTTTTATTCGGCTTCTGGTTTATATCCTTGGCTATTGTGCTGATTCTCTCTTTCTCCCCCAAATTGATTTTTTTGTGGCGCGAAGGCTCTTGCTTCAGAAACAGTGTACAACTTCCCTTTTTTGACAGACGTTCATCTCTCTCTTCCTTCTGACCTTCTTGTAATCATTGCAAATGTGAACCTTTAAAAAAAAAAAAAATTAAAAGGGAGTTGCTTCTTGAAGGACTTGATATTACACAGGCTGGCTGCTATTGATTTTCCATTAGCTGAAGCTTTGAATCAAATTAATACGTTTCCGCTATGGGCTGGCTCTCCCACTTCTTAGTTTAGTGTTCACCCAATTATTCTGTAGATCAGTTCAATTAAATAATAAAAGGCAGAAGGCAAAACTGCTAATGTCTTCCTCCTGACCTCTTGGCTCTCAAAATTACTGTAATCCTTATGCATCTTCTTATATTTGATGTTCGGGGTGTATAACTGCATAGCCTTTGTTGGTATATTTTAATTGCCTATGTGTTTCTTCCATCTTTCTTAGAGCTTCTGCCTGTTTCCTGGAGTTCATCTCAATAATTCTTGCACTTCCTTTTATTTTTTTAGAGAAATGTTTCTTGACCTCAGCAATTTTAAGATGTGTGGACTTCCAACTCCCAGAATTCTGAGGAACAGAAGTCCACACATCTTAAAGTTGCTGAGTCTGTGGTTTATCCCTCCCCCCCCCATCAGAAAATGCTATGTAAGTGACCAGTTTCCTCATGGAAAAAGGCAGTTTTCTTTTAATCGGGGTAGTGACACAGCTTTCCAGAACCAACAGGCAAAATAACTGCTGAGTCACCTTCCTAAATCTGTTCTGCTGGACAGGGAGAAAACCTGACTTTGTTTATGGACGTGCAGGAGAAACGTTTCAGCTCAGAGAGAATGATTTTGTGGGAACTGAAAGGAACAGGAAGGAGCATTGGTAAGATGAACAAAAAGAAGCAGGAGTTCGGAGTAAGAAGGTGCCCTTGGTGGATTTAAAGAGTTAGACACATTCCTTGTGGTGAGAGAATATCGATTCCAAGCACACGTATTATAACACTCAATCCTGTTTCCCATTATTATTATTATTATTATTATTATTATTATTATTATTATTATTATTATTATTATTATTATTATTATTATTATTATTATTATTATTATTATTATTATTATTATAGATTCTCCAGCAGTCTCCATTTCATGCCCTCTGAGCATGCTCGGTCATCACTAGGCTTTCTCTTCTCATCTCTGCCATTAGCATCTTCTCATCTTCTCAGGCATTTGTTGAATGTCTGCCAAACGTGAGATTCTGCCATGTTTCTTTTCTTTAAAATTGGAGCCATTTGAATCTTGGAAGTCAAAGATCAATGTTGATTATATTAACAGACATTGTAAAAATAATAATTACCC
Organism: Rhabdophis nuchalis; assembly: GCA_039707465.1. Taxonomy (NCBI): domain Eukaryota; kingdom Metazoa; phylum Chordata; class Lepidosauria; order Squamata; family Natricidae; genus Rhabdophis; species Rhabdophis nuchalis. The sequence continues at coordinate 105,548,472 of CM077645.1, forward strand.
AAAAGTAACAGGGGTAACAAAATATCAGACTTAGAAGGGACCTTGAAAGTCTTCTAGGCTAATCTACTGCTCAAGCAGGAGACCCCATACCTGTGATGGTAAACCTATGGCACCTGTGCCGCAGGTGGCACGTGGAGCCATATCTGCTGTCATGCGAGCCGTCAACTGATTTTTGGCCTTCCGGAGGGCCAGGGGAGGCCATTTTCACTCTCTACAGGCTTCAGGAAAGCCTCCAGAGACTGGGGAAGGCGAAAAATGGTCCCAACAGGCCTACCGGAAGTTAGGAAGCAATCTGTTTCCAGCTTCTGGGGGCCTGAGAGAGGCCGTATTTTTCCCTCCCCAGACTTCAGGAAAGCCTCCAGAGTCTAGAGAGGGTGAAAGTCAGGCTCAATGGACCAGCTGGAAGTTCCCATAGGCGGCTTTCCTGGAGTTTAGGGAGGGCAAAAATGGCCTCCCCTGGCCCACCAAGCTTAGCTTAGGGGATGAGCAGTATGGTGTGCGTGAGAGGGGCACGTATGCACACGTGAGGGGGCGCTTTGCATTATGGGTGCCGGCATGCTCACATTTTTTGCACCCAACAACAGAAAGGTTAGCCATCACTGCCCTATACCATTTCACTCCACTCTAGTCTCTTCTTAAAAATCTCCAGTATTGAAGCACCTACAACTTCTGCAGGCAAGCTGTTCCATTGATTGATTGTTCTCACTATCGTGAAATTTCTCCTTAGTTCTAGGTTGCTTCTCTCATTGATTAGTTTCCATCCATTGCTTCTTGTCTTGCCTTCTCGTGCTTTGGAAAATAGGATGAAACCGCCCCCCCCCCCCCACACACACACTTTTCCTTGTGGTGAAATCTAATCAAGATGTGTTGTACATCTTGAATAGGATGAGATGGGCCATTACACTGACTTGGTATATAGTGTGAAATTAGAAGGAGGTTAGAGAAAGGAAAAGGAAGAGGGGGGAATTAAGAGAACAAATAGGTGGTTGAATATTTATTTATTTATTTTATTGATTAGTGTAATTTGTATAGTCATCCAACTGTATGCCTCTAGCAAGCTTACAATTTTAAAACTACAAAAATAAACCCACTCCAAACCTATATTAAAAAGTATTTTGAAAAAACAATACAGTTAAATTAACAGGATCCAAAATCAGGTTCTAAATATAGCATTCTGTTTGGGAAACTATTTAGTAAAACTCTGTACTTAGTAAGACAAGAAAGGTAAAAACCAGATCTGATCTTTCATCTGCATACAACAATGTTAGACAATCTATTAACCTTTGATTTCTCTTTGAAATGTAAGAGTATTGCAAATTTAGATTGGAAGAAATGTCTGAAATTGAGTACTATTCAATGGCCTCCCCAAGGACTTCAAGAGGTAGTAGATAGGAACTGTAGAGATTCATAGGAAGACATCACATTTGAGGTGGACTTTAACTGGTTGCAAATGAAGGTCAGAGGAATGAATAGTTACTGATTCAAGAAGAATAAGTTACTTCTTAAACTGATGGCTTAACAGATCCAGATTCTTCCAGTAGGTCGGGGGAATCAAACTTGATTTTGTTGAAGACCACAGGGTGGGCATGGCCAGCTTGATGACACTCATGTTGGGTGGGGGGTGCCTGTGGTGGTCCGAGCACTCTGCCAGGCAAAATGGGCTGCCGGTCTCCATTTTGGGCTGGGTGGGCCTCCTGCAACCCTCTGCCAGTGAAAACAGAGATCAGTAGCCCATTTTCCCAGGCAGAGGCACCATGGGCTAGTCCTCTGCTATTTCCAGAGTGGCTCCATGGGCCAGATTTAAGCACCCCATTGGTTGGATCTGGCCTTGAGTTTAACACCCCTGCACAAAGTTTAACCAAAGCATAATGAAGCAATAAGAGAAAAAGCATGCCAGCTACTATATCTCAAAAGCTTTAAAAAGTATGCCTCGAATCCTGTTTGCTTAAAATTGTCACAGCAAGTATCTGAAATGCAGAACTTGACATGGCACGTAAAGTCATGTTCAATAATCACATATCAAGAATTACATATTCAAGAATTGCATGTCAAGTTTCAAAGAACCCCCTCCTTTTATTTATTTTTTTCAACCTATTCTTTTTACCAAGCATATCTAGTTATTTGTTAACAAATCAGACTTAATTATTGCCTTTACTAATTGTAAACACTGTGTTTTACCAGTACGGAGAGAGCAATTAAATCACAGCTGAATAGTGCATTAATTAAGCCTAGGAGTATTGTAGTGCAGAAATGTGCCAATAATCACTGTACAAAATGGCTGATAGTAAAGAAGTGCAGCTGTCCTATACAGGCCAAGACAAAAAAGGGATCGAGCCATTTTTAGAAAATTGCAAAGTGTGAACTGTACATAATAAAGCAATAGCATTTTGACTTAGGTACTGCTTCACAGTGCTTTAAAGCTCGCTCTAAGAGGTTTACAGAGTCAGCCTATTGCCCCCAACAATCTGGGTCCTCATTTTACCCACCTCAGAAGGATGGAAGGCTGAGTTAACCTTGAGCCGGTCAGGATCGAACTCCTGGCAGTCAGTAGACTCCAACAATGAACTGTAGATCTGGCTGGAAAGTTGGAAGAATGAAAGAATTGAAGCAAATCACTTCCAAATTCCTAGCCACTGACAAAATTAGTTTGTGTGTGTGGGTGTGTGGGTGTGTATCCATCCTATCATCTGTCCGTCCGTCCACCTATCCACGCCCCCCCCTCTCTCTCTCTCTCTCTCTATCTATCTATCTATCTATCTATCTATCTATCTATCTATCTATCTATCTATCTATCTATCTATCTATCTATCATCTATATACAGTGGTACCTCGGACCACGAACGCCTCTCATCACGTCCAATTCGCTTCACGACCAAAAATTTCCCAAAAAATGTGCCCCGGTTCACGAACACCGTTTCGCTGCACGAACGGAAAAGTTCGTAAAAAATGCTCCGCTGCACGAACTCCGCCTCACTTCACGAACTCCGCCTCGCATCACGAACTCCGCCCTCGCATCACGAACGGAAAAGTTCGTAAAAATGCCCGGATTCACGACCTCCGTTTCGCTTCACGAACTGGAGCCGCGGACATTTTAAAAACAAGGTCAGAACGGATTAACCGGATTTACATTGAACCCTATGGGAAACTGTGCCTCGCATCACAACCAAAAAACAAGGTCGGAACGGATTAATCGGATTTACATTGAACCCTATGGGAAATTGTGCCTCGCATCACAACCAAATCGGATCGCGACCAGAGTCATTTCACGAATTAAGTTCGTGATCCGAGGTACCACTGTATATCTGTGATGGCGAACCTACGGCATGCGAGAGGGGCGCTGCTGGCGACATGCCAGCAGCAGGCTGAGTGGTTCACTCCTCCATGGTCCTGTCGGCTGCCATGGGTGGACGGATGCTGCCTGGAGTGCGAGGGTGCCCGGAGGAGGAGCTGCTGCCACCTCTGCAAAGGCAGGCCATTTGTGCCAGCAAAAAGTGGTCCAAAAGCGGGCGCGGGGGGGGGAGGGTGTAGGTAGATGTGTGCATGAGCATGTGGAAAGATTCGTGGTGGGGTCTGCGCATGTGCAGAGGCCGCACATTGCATTATAGGTGCTGGCACATGGGAGTGTTGGTTTGTGTGTGTGCACGTACTTTCAGCACGCAACAAGAAAAAGGTTATCCATCACTGTGAGATCTATATCTATATCTATATCTATATCTATATCTATATCTATATCTATATCTATATCTTTATCTTTATCTATATCTATATCTATATCTATATCTATATCTATATCTATATCTATATCTATATCTATAGATATAGATATAGATATAGATATAGATATAGATATAGATATAGATATATAGATATATAGATATATACATACTTGTTAAGTATATATAGATCTATAGAAATGTATGTACACATACTTGTGTCACAACACCCTGGTAAGCCCCAATTAAGGGAGGAAGCAATCTGCTTTTCTGTCTTTCAGCTCTTCACTAGAGACCATGCTTGTCAAAGAAGCATTTTATCGCTTCTTGGCTTAAAGTTCTAAAGAAGATCCATTCTCAATCCACCAACAAAGATTGATATTATTGTTATGATGGACCTCAGGATAGTTAAGCATATTGATGACTGAGTGGTCCATACCAAGAGACCAGTTTGAAAGGGAGCTCTGCATCTGGGATTGATGTTATGGGATGCTTTCATTCTGCCAAGTCCCACTTTTCATTACCAATAAGCCTAGAATTTCTTTTCTCATGCCATTTAGCCAATCAATTAAATTAAAGCTTGGTTTCCAAGCTTCACCTTGACTTCTGATACAAGGGCTTCTAAGGGTTTAGAAATTGATTTATTTATAGTAAGATAGGGTCAGAAAACAGCTTGAAATGAGTGTGAAATAAAGCATGATTATATTTCAAAGTCTAAGATATGCTTAACCAGCTTCTTTGAATGTTTACTTAGATATATTTCAAAATTTAAATCTAAATTATTGCAAGGAGATATCCAACCCCATTAAAGTATTATTGCTCGCACTAAATATGAATGTTTCAGCTATTTTTCTGTGAAAGAAGAATAGAATATACTATATAAAATATCAACATCTCCACCTAAATACAATCAAAATTTGATTTTGAAATATAAGCGCATTGGAGAGGCAAACTTATCATTTGTGGTTTACGGTGCACTATATTTAGTTGTCATATTATTATTATTATTATTATTATTATTATTATTATTATTATTATTATTATTATTATTATTATTATTATTATTATTATTATTATTATTATTATTATTAATTACCTGGGATGTAAGAGGCTCATGTATAATATTCAAGGTGCTGCAAAAAATATGCCCACGATTATAGCCCTGTCTTGTATTTCAAGTACATTTTAATGTACTAGCTTAGCACCTTTTTTTCTATTCAACTCTACAGTTACCATTTTCTTGGCTATTCCTCCTTTTTATATATAGTCGTAACAATTCTTACCAAATAGGGGATGACACAACAGATACATTGAACATTTCGAGGTTGTTTTTAATTTAACAGTTGTGAAATATAACTGGGAGGAAAGTGATGTATTCCATCAGTACATTCAGACTGATTCATTTTGTTATCTTGGCTGCTTCCAAAATCCCTCGTAACCTTATCAGCATTGCGAAGCAGTAACCTCTGATCTCTCTCTTTTAAAAAAAAAAAAGCTGTATCGCTACCTTTCAAATTCCCTCTATGTTAGAAAAGGTCAACTTTAATTTATTTGCTGGAAGAGATTGGGAGGATGAACCAGTTCCCCTACCCCCCCTTCCTGCCTGGAGGATTACAGAGGTTGAAACTCAATGCAACTATAAGGCAGCAGGTTGAGGAAAGGTGATATAAGCAATAATCCTTGAAAATGTCCACAGACTCAGATTCCTGCTGAGCAAAATCATCTTCCTGATAAAAAAAAAAATTTTTTTTTGTAGCTTGGGGTTGAAATGAGGGAGGGGTCCTTGGTGGTCTCTGAGCTTGATTGTTTTCATGCAAATGTTTCAATACCCAAACTGGCTAACATTGTCAGTGCATTGATGATGCTAAAGGTAAAGTTTCCCATCGTAAATGTGTGCTAGTTGTTCCTGACTGTAGGGGCGGTGCTCATCTCCGTTTCAAAGCTGAAGAGCCAGAGCTGTCCGAGGACGTCTCCGGGGTCATGTGGCTGGCATGACTCAATGCCAAAAGGTTCACAGAACACAGTTATCTTTCCACCAAAGGTGGTCCCTATTTTTCTACTTGCATTTTTACATGCTTTCGAACTGCTAGGTTGGCAGAAGCTGGGACAAGTAACAGGAGCTCACTCTGTTACGTGGCCCTAGGGATTGATGATGTTACTTGTTTTGATAACGAAACATCTGCAAGAAAACAGCCAAGCTCAAAGAGCACCAAGGATATACATAATCTTCTTCTGCTCTGCTTGGATATAACCTATTTGATAACTGGTCTCTTTTGCAATCCCTTTGTGTTCACAAAGATAATAATAATAATAATAATTTTATTTCTAACCCGCTCACTCTCCCTGAAGGGACTCGAGACGGGGCACAGGGAATTAAAAACAATTAAAATCAACAAAGTACAGAATTAAAAATACAAATATAAATAAATGACTAAACTAAATAAAAATAGATTAAACAAATAACCCTGCGCTAAAATCCCTTATAAAATCCCCTAACCTTAACCTTAAAAGAGACTACCCTAGGCCGGCCAAGTGAAAAAGATGTGTTTTTAGTTTTAGGCGGAAGGAGAGGAGGTCCGTGGTCGTTCTAATGTCGGGGGGAAGGTCGTTCCAGAGGGCAGGGCCCACCACAGAGAGAGCCCTTCCCCTGGGCGTCGCTCGCTGACAAAGTCTAGTGGACGGCACCAGGAGAAGTCCCTCTCTGTGGGAGCGAATCGGCCGTGAGGATGTATGGGGCAGGATCCGATCCCGCAGATAACTAGGTCCCGAGCCATGGAGCGCTTTGAAGATGATGACTAACACCTTGAAGCGCACCCGAAAGACGACAGGTAGCCAGTGCAGCTCGCGCAAGAGCGGTGTAACGTGGGTAAACCTAGGGGTTCCCATTATTGCTCGCGCGGCTGCGTTCTGGACCAACTGAAGTCTCCGGGTGCACCTCAAGGGGAGCCCCATGTAGAGAGAGTTGCAATAGTCCAGTCGGGATGTCACGAGAGCATGAGTGACTGTGCGAAGGGCGTCCCGATCCAATAGGGGGCGCAACTGGCGTACCAGGCAAACCTGGTAAAACGCCCTCCTGGCCACGGCTGTCACTTGATCTTCCATGGACAGCCGGGCATCCAGGAGGACACCCAAGTTGCGCGCCCCATCCACAGGGGCAAGATGTTCGCCCCCTATGGCCAGAGATGGAATCAGCTGGTTGAATCGGGCAGCAGGAAACCACAGCCACTCGGTCTTGGTCGGGTTGAGCTTGAGTCCGTTACTTCCCATCCAGATCCGCACGGCTTCCAGACACTGGCACATCCCCACTAAGGCATCGTTGGGGTGGTTTGGGGTAGATATATACAGCTGAGTATCATCAGCGTAGAGATGATACTCTACCCCAAAACCACGGATGATCTCGCCCAGCGGCTTCACGTATGTGTTGAACAGGAGAGGCGAGAGGACCGACCCCTGAGGCACGCCACATGTGAGGGGTCTCGAGGTCGACCTCTGCTCTCCTGTCAACACAAATTGCGATCGGCCAGAGAGGTAGGAGGAGAACCACCGTAAAACGGTGCCTCCCACCCCCAACCCCCCCAGCCGATGCAATAGGATACCATGGTCGATGGTATTGAAAGCCGCCGAGAGGTCTAATAGAACCAGGATGGAGGAACAACCTCCATCTCTGGCCCTCCAGAGATCATCAACCAACGCGACCAATGCCGTCTCGGTGCTATGCCCGGGCCGAAAGCCGGACTGGCGCGGGTCTAGATAATCAACTTCCTCCAGGTGACGGGGAAACTGTTGTGCCACCACACTCTCAACAACCTTCACCAAAAAGGGAAGGTTGGAGACAGGACGATAGTTGGATAGTAAAGCTGGGTCCAAAGAGGGCTTCTTCAGGAGGGGCCTCACCATAGCCTCTTTAAGAGAGGCAGGCGAGGAACCCTCACTCAAGGAAGCATTGACAACCTCTTGAAGCCAGCCTCGTGTCACCTCCCAGGATGCCAGTACAAGCCAGGAGGGACAGGGGTCCAGTAAACATGTGGTGGCTCGCAGTCGCCCACGTAACCTGTCCATATCCTCGGAAGTAACGGAGTCAAATTCCTCCCAAACAAGATCTGCCTCGTGGCATTCCACTGGGCCAGCAATGGGGGCTAACTCGTTCTGTATCTGAGCGGTTTTCTCCTGCAGATAAGACACAAATTCCTCTGCTCTGCCCTATAGGGGGGCTTCCCGCACCCTCTGTTGAAGGAGGGAGCGGGTCACCCTAAACAGGGCGGCAGGGCGGTTATCTGCGGATGCTATGAGAGTGGCACAATGATGACGTTTGGCCACTCTCAGCGCCACAATGTAAGTCCGTAAATGGGCTCTTACCTCTGTCCGGTCAGATTCAGAGCGGGTAGACCTCCATCTTCTCTCTAGGCATCTCTTGTGGCGTTTCATCACCCTCAGCTCCTCGGTAAACCAAGGAGCCAGGGTGGCTCACCGCCGCAAGAGAGGCCGCAAGGGCGCGACCTGATCCAAGGCTCCCGTGGTCGCAGTATTCCATGCGGCCACGAGGTCCTCCATCGGGGCGCGGGTCAGGGGTACAGGAAGTGGCCCAAGCGCCGCCTGGAACCCATCAGGGTCCATCAGGCGCCTGGGGCGGAACCAGATAGGCGACTCGGGTTCCGCCTCCCCGCGGTGAGGGGCAGCGGTTGGAAAGTCGAGCCGGAGAAGTGAGTGGTCTGACCATGACAAGGGCGTGATAGCTATATCCCCTAAACCCAGATCACACTTCCATTGGCCTGAGACAAAGATGAGATCTGGTGTATGTCCACCCTCGTGAGTGGGGCCTTGAATTAATTGGGTCAGGTCCATGGCCGTCATGGAAGCCATGAACTCCCGAGCTACTGCGGATGATTCGCCCACCGATGGCAGATTAAAGTCCCCCATGACTACAAGTCTGGGGGTCTCAACTGCCACCGTAGCGATCACCTCCAGGAGCTCGGGCAGGGCTGCTGTTACATAGCGGGGAACCAGGTATACAACCAGCAAGCCCAACTGCCTCCCTAGGCCCCACTTCACGCAGGGGGACTCACAACTGGTAGTCTGCAGCACAATGGTCTCTCTCGGCTCAAGACCTTCCCTAACAATAACCGCTACCCCACCACCCCTACCTAGGGCGCGGGGCTGATGAAAAGCGCGGTAACCTGGTGGGCACATTTCAACGAGGGGGAGTCCACCCTCGTGGCCCAACCAGGTCTCCGCAATTCCTGCCAGGTCCGGCTCCCCCTCTGACACGAGGTCATGGACGAGGGGGGCTTTGTTGACCACGGACCTGGCTTTACAAAACATCAGCCGCAGGCCCTGGCTCTGTACTCCCTGACCACCTAGCCTGCGGGGGTTGTGGCACCTGACCGTTTGCAAACATCGGCCTCGTGCCCCCAACCGGGAGGATGGGATTTGTCTCCCATCGGATCTGCCTCTCTCCACCAACCTCTCGATGTAGAGAAAATCATTACAGCAACATTGTTTTACTGGCTAATATATATCTCACTGCTTTTTTGTTGCCCCTTAAGATGGAATGATTTTTGTGGCTGACGGTCCAATTAATCAATCCACTTGAACAGGCCCAAAGATGTGACTGTGATCTCAAATTTCTGAAATAAGAAATAGGTTGATGAGCCTTTAAGGTGCCATAAAACACTTGGTTATGGAATGAGAAGGAAACCCAAACATGTTGCCCAAGACTGTGTGAATGGCTCCATCTCATTCTCTTGTCGCCATGAAGGGAGTGGTTAGGTTTGGGCTCTTCTTTGAAATTCCCTAGACCAGCCAATGGCCCTGCGATTTCTTAACGTTGTGTAATTGAGATGCCAACCAGGTTGAAGGAAAATGTAGTCTCGATTCTAAGGGGAGATGGAATACTGTAATCACTGGAAGAGCCACCTTAAAAGGTGAGGAAGTGATCAGATATCCATGTCACATGCTGCCAGGCCTGCAGCCATCTTTTCTTTTGGATCTCAGGCTGCCACACTTTCTATTATTCTACTATGCATTTGCTATTGTGGGAAAATGGGAGGGAGGGGTTGTAGGAGTTAGGTTATATATAGCCATAACAAAATTATTTCTAGAAAGCCAAGGTTATCCTTTGTCTCTGCACCTGGCCAAAACTGGATGGGTGGAAGCTGCCACTGTGGCAGAAGAAGATTGAATCATGTGATGCACTTGTAGGTATGGGGGGAAAGATCTTGAACTTTCAACTGGGGGGCGGGGACCGTGAAACTTTCAGATTCGGATTTTCCCAGATGTGCCAGCATGGCTCTCTTAATAAATTGGAACTTTGAGGAATGCTTTGCCTCGGACTCTGATTTAATTTTGGATGCTATTTGGAACCCTGACACTTGCTTTCTGCATCTCTCCCATATGAAATTCCCTTGTAGCCTCATCCCTTGTGATGTGTCACAGCCACCAATAGATAGCATGCTCCAGGTTGAAGAAGACACTAACTTTCCCAGCACGTTGCCCAGAATCAACCATTGTCCAGCAGGAAAGGAAGTGGATTTGGCAGCACGTTTTCACTATAAGACTTGGGAGGAAGGAAGGAGCAAGTCTGAAGTGTATTCTCATAGTACTATTGTTTCATTGTCACATGGGATGGGAGACAATCTAGAGCTGTGATGGCGAACCTATAGCATGCATGCCAAAGGTGGCATGCAGAACCTCTCTGCTGGCAAATGTGCTGTTGCCCCAGGTCAGTTCTCCATGGTGTTTCTTTCGTGAGCCTCTTTTTTCCCTTCAAACGATGAAACTGAAGCTCATGAAAGAAAAAGATGTTACGTCTTGCTGTGCTGCCAGTGTTGGGATGCCCCACCTCCCGCTGGCCAGCTGGTCTTCAGGTCTCTGCTGCTCATGTGTGCATGTCTGCGCATATACAAATTTATCCACATGCCTTTGACTTTGGACATACCCGTGCATGCAGTTTGGGCATTCGGTGCCTAAAAGGTTTGCCATCACTGATCTAGAGAGTTGAAGGATATGACCTTGCAGAATGCATGTCATAAAACATGAATTTACTCAAGAAAACTAGAAAATGTGTGAGAGATTCTCAAGACCTGACTCCCTTTGGCATTCAAGGGAAGCGCTGAGAAAGCTCCAATCTGGCTCTGATGTGCATTTATTTTAAACATTTTTCTTAACACAAATGGAATTGGAGGCAATTCTCAACAAAGATAACTTTCAAGTCAAGCTCAATGCCTCATAGTGGCATGGGCCTTGTCATCACTCCTGTAAGCTCTCTTGGTGTCCATCCCTAAGCAGTTTGCCACTGTCTTCCTTCAGGTGGTTTCTCAGCTTCTCTGGATGTCTTGGTGCTCCAAGAATCTTCATCCTTTTCAAAGAACAGAGAAGAGCTGTTATCACCTGCGGTGGTGCTTTGATGCATCTGCTTTAAACAACAACAACAATATTAGCAGCTGTTTTGCTAGTCACAGTTTGGACTCGTCCTAGTTGTCAGTGGCTGTTTTGAATGGTGTTCAAAGAGGTGGTATTCAGCAGGTTGTGACTAGTCCTGGAGAACTGGTAGCGGAAATTTTGAGTACTTTGGAGAACCGGTAAATACCACCTCTGGCTGGCCCCGCCCCATCTATTCTCTGCTTCCTGAGTCCCAGGTGATTGGGAGGAAAAGGGGATTTTACAGTATCCTTCCCCTGGAGTGAGGAGGGAATGGAGATTTTACAGTATCCTTCCCCTGCCACACTCACCATGCCACACCCACCAAGCCATGCCCGCAGAACCGGTAGTAAGCAATTTTGAATCCTGTTGTCCGCAACTTTAAGACTAGTGGATTTCAACTCCCAGAATTCCCCAGCTAGCATGGAAGTCCACAGGTCTTATAGTTGCCAAGATTGCACATTCCTGATTTGACAGAATGGCAGAGTATAAATTCTGTAATAAAAATATTGAGATAGTAATAATAAAACTAGCAGATACAATTCTGCCACTTCATGTAATAAGGCAGAAGAAATGGATCATAACCATCTTCATTTTCTCTAGCTCTTTTAATTATATTTAAAAACCAAAACACCAAAATACAAAGTGTTATTTTAAATACCACACACTCAGTACCAGCTGTTTAAGATCTTTTATACTGAATTGTGATTTAAGCTATGTGGTTTTTAATTTATAGATGACACCTCTAAAACTTATAAGTAGTTTTTCAGAGAATATTTTCCTTTTGTTGTGTTTTAAAGACTCATTTGCTACTTAGTTTTAATATTGTATATGCTAATTAATAAATAGAAAGCTTTGATGAAATCCAGCTCATTGTTAGTTTTAATCTAATTGTTGTTTCATATTTTAATTGCCACTGTGACATCACGTAATTGACATTTTGCAGCTTTTCAAATTGGAAATTAGTTTTTCAAAAATTAAAGCATGAAAAACAAATTAGAATTCGCAGTACTTCTCAGGTAATTAATTCCAATGTATGTAGTAAAGTAGAAGGTTTATACATTTCCAAAACTGAATCTCTAAAACCATTATTAAAAGCATAAGCTGTAGATGAGGAAGAATCTCCATTTATTCCTAAATGTATCTAAATGTATTTGTTTGGAAAGAATGTGGAGAAGAGCAACTAAGACGATTAAGAGCCTGGAGACTAAAACAAATGAGGAACAGTTTCAGGAATTGGCTAGTCTAATGAAAAGGTCTAGGGGTGACATGATAGCAACGTTCTAATATTTTTGGGGCAGAAGAAGGGATCAACCTACTCTTCAAAGCACCAGAAGATAATTGCAGAATTATCTCTGATGTGTGCAAAATATTTCCCTGTCTGTATTTCTGTGCAGCCCAAAGTAACTGAACAATGACACAAGATGACAGGTGTTTTTAAGTGATAAATGTACAGTTGTTCTTACTTACTGACTATCTTGTTTAGAGACCATTTAAAGTTATAATGATGTAAAAATAAAAGAGCTTTGCAATAAATTATGATAGCTGCATTATCCCATGGTTATGGGATAGCCAATTGGGTGCTTCACAGCAGATAGCCAATTGGGTGCTTCACAAGCAGAATAAATGGAGAACATGGAAGTAAAATCAGAAGTCCAGTCCTATGATGTCTTGCTTAACAACCACAATAGAGGTGAGGACATATTGTGGTCACTTGATTTTCTGCCCAGAGACCATGATGCTTAGTCTCAGTTGTGGTTGCTAAAACAAGGACTGCCTGCAAGCTAATGCACTACAGGTAGTCCTTGAATTAAGACCAAAATTGGGACCAGAATTTCTGTTGCTAATTGAGGTGATGGTTAAGTGAGTCATGGCCAATTTTATGATCTTCTTTGCCACAGTTGTTAAGCAATTCACTGCAGTTGTTAAGTGAATCAAACAATTGCTAAGCAAGCCCAGGCTCCTCTATTGATTTTGCTTGTTGGATATGGGCTGAGGAGATTGCAAATGGTGATCACACAGAGCTGGGATCAATGGTGGGATTCAACCCACTTAACAATCAATTTGCCGAAAATGTGAGTGCACGTGCATGCACGCACACATAGCTTCCACAAGGCAAGGCTGGAGCCAGGGAATGGCGCATTTTCCAACCTGGTCGAGGTGGGTAGTGGGTGGGCGGAGGCTCTGGGGCAAGGCCGGAGCTGCGGAATGGTATGTCCCTGGGCCCCGACCCAAGGCGAAGGGCAAGTGGGTGGCATGCGGGTGGCATGCAGAGCAGGTGTGGCACCGAGATTAGCTGTATGGTTTGGACCACGTGACAAAGGGAACATAATATATAGGGTAGGGCGGGTCAATTTTACCGTTTCTCCGAACTGCACAAAATCATAACAACCGGTTTGCCCAAACCAGTATGAATCGCCTGAATTCCACCCCTGGTTGATGCAACCATCATAAATACATGCCTGTTGCCAAGCAACCACATTTGATCATGTGACTATGGGAATACTGCAACAGTCATAAGTATGAAAACTGGTTTTAAGTTACAATTTTTTCAGGGCTGTTTATAACTTCAAACAATCACTAAATAAACTAAGTTGTAATGGGGGAATGACCTGTGCATCTCTTTTTCTTCCTATTTTATGTATCTCCCTGTAGGAGAGTACTTGGTTATTTTGGCAAAAGTGGAATTTAGAAATATTTTGATACTGACATGTTCTCCTCCAATGTTTTCCTTCCTTCCCCTGTGATTTTCCTGCAAACCAAACTGTTGCCTTGATTTTGTGAAAATTCCAAGAAAGCTTTTTAATCTGGATCTCACTTTAAAATATTATTTGCTTAGTTCCACCGGGTAAGAAAAAGCTCCAACTTCTAATTATATTTGGATATCTCCAGCCTCGCTGGTTTGATTTTGCAGATTGCCTTCTGAGAGCTAATTTCCATTAAAATTCTATTAATTTTGGATATTTTTTCTTTTTAAATCCACTTCTCCCATGATTTGGTTTTTTGTTTTTTTTACAAAGAAATCTCGTACTAGATTAATCTTGTGACTTGGAAATAATGACAATCCTACTGCTATCTCTTGCAATTAATAACTTGTTCACCTTTGGTGTTAATTACTGGGAATTTAATCCAGTTAGAAAGTTCCCCTGTAATTGAAATCTTTTAAAAATGCAATTTCTGGAAATGAGACAAAATGATTTACAGCAGTCTTAACATAATCTACCAAAGAACTTTACACTGTTCACAACATTACATATATTACACATGTTTTTAAATACTTCAAATCATTTCCCAAGATTAAAGGTAAAGATAAAGGTTCCCCTTGCACATATGTACTAGTCGTTCCCAACTCTAGGGAGTGGTGCTCATCTCCATTTCAAAGCCAAAGAGCCAGCGCTGTCCGAAGACATCCCCATGGTCATATGGCTGGCATGACTATATGCTGAAGGCGCACGGAACCCCACCAAAGTTGTCCCTATTTTTCTATTTTCTTTTGTTTCATGCTTTCAAACTGCTAGGTTGGTAGAAGCTCGGACAAGTGATGGGGGTTACACAGTGCTAGGGATTCAAACCGCAAAACTACAGACCTTTCTGATAACAAGCTCAGCGTCTTAGCCACTGAGATTAGAGGAGCAGAAAATGTAATTGTTGTCCAGTTGCTAAGTCATGTCCAACTCTTCACAACCCCATGGACCACAAGCACATCAGCTCCTCCCCATCCTCCACTATCTCCCAGCGTTTGCCCAAATTTATGTTCATTGCATCAATGGCACTATCTAACTATCTCCTCCTCCACCATTCCCATCTCCTTTTGCCTTCAACTTCCCCCGTCCTTGGGTCTTCTCCAAGGACTCCTCTTCTTCTCATTGGGTGGCCAAAATATTTGAACTTCAGCTTCAGCATCTGTCCCTCCAAAGAACAATCAGGGTTGATTTCCTTTAGGACTAATGTTTCTGCTCTTCTTGAAGAACAAAGGACTTTCACGGGACTTCCCCAACACCACAATGTGAAAGCATCAATTTTTGGGCACTTAGACTTCCTAATGGTCCAATTCTGACAGCCATGCATTACTGCTAGGAAAACCATATCTGTGACTATATTAACCTTTGTTGGCAAGGTGATGTCTCTGCTGTTTAATATGCTGTATAGTAAAAAACAAGACTTGGAGTTCACTGTGGCTCAGATCATGAGTTTCTTATTGCAAAACTCATATAGTTTCACGGAATATGTGCCTTGAGTTCTGTTAGATCAGAAACATTCCATCCATCCATCCATCCATCCATCCACCCACCCAGGTTGTGTGTTGGGACATTACAGCATCTTCAGATGGGCTTTCAGGTTCTGACCTTGAGGAATCTCTGTTTTTCAACTAGGTGATGGGAATATGGTTTCTGTTGGTCTTCCTCTTCCAACCCTGGTCAAAGGGGAGAAAAGAAGGAATGGACCCAAATACTAAAGACTATTGTTGCGGGTCACCACAAGCTGTCTTCTTTTTCTGGAGCAGAATTAGCAATAGAGAGGAGGAAAGGAAGATGACACTGATTTTTTTTTAAAAAAATCAGAAGGAAGGTGTAGGCAGAACACTTCCTTCCTCTTGAAGGAAGTGTAGGCAGAACACCATAAAGTAAACAAAGGCCAAATTTCCCCAGCTTGCTCAACTGGGCTAGCAACTACAACTGAAAAATTAGACCCAGGAGTTGTAATCCCAGATGTTCTAAGGATGGATGGATGGATGATTAAAATCCATTTCCTGCAAAAGAATGTACTTTAATAAAACTACTTTTCCATATACCAAAAAAATGATCTTTCTCACACACAAATACATACAACACAGCACAATTCACATTACTTATTTTTTCCATTCTTCCAGCAGAAGCAGTAAACTAAAAACCAAACAAACCCACAACCAAATAGTCATTCCCCTTTTTTTTCTCTCTCTCTTTTTCTTATTAGTCATTGTTAAATTTGCTTTGTTTATCCCTTTTTTTAGCATGCACAGATAATAATAAATCATAATATTGTGGAAGCATTAATATAAAATAATCAGTTCAAGACAGAAACCGTTACTGCACAACATTTTTGATGTAATCTGCAACAGTCTTTCAAAGTCATATTGAGTTATGGATGAAAAAGCTAAATAATCTTATTGACTATTAACATTTACATTTTAAATGGAAGAATAACGGAATTACAGACTTGGAAGGGACTTGGAGATCTTGTAGTACAATCCCCTGCTCAAGCAGGAGATCCTATTCCATTTCAGACAAATGGTTGTCCAATTCCTTCTTGAAAACTTCCAGTGTTGTGGCATCCACAACTTCTAGAGGCAAGTTATTTCACTGATGAATTGTTTTAATTGTCAGGAAGTTTCTCCTTAGTTCTAGGTTCTTTCTCTCCTTGATTTGTTTCCATCCATTGCTTTTTGTCCTGCCTTTAGGTGCTTTGGGGAATAGATTGACTCCCTTTTCTTAGTTAATACTTCTTTTTATCCTATCTTCAGTGAGCTAAGTTGCCTAAACATTAGACTGTTACTAAGTCAATACTGTACAAAGAGTGTTGTACCAAAATTGTATAATGCATTATATATTTTTGTTTATTATTCATACTTAGATACTGTCTCCCTTTCACATTGACCTTATATATTTTGCATGAAACGAGTCTCCTGTTTGAGCAGGGGGTTGGACTAGAAGGTCCCTTCCAACTCTGTTATTATGTATTCTATTCTGTAGCTGGTCCTGTGCATTTTTCTCTCATTAAAAAAGGAAACAATTTGTTCCCATTGGGAACTAGGTTTAGATCTCCACTGCCCCAAGTTGGATTTCATTCATACTTCTGTTTCTAGAGTTTTCCAGCTACTAATAATTATTGAGTTTTCTTCAGTTCCATTGAAACATTAAAACAGTAGAATCAGACTGGGCTATTCTGCTTCTTGCAGAATTATCTCTGATGTGTGCAAAATATTTCTCTGTCTGTCTTTCTATGCAGCCCAAAGTAACTGAACAATGATACAAGATGACAGGTGTGTTTAAGTGATAAATATACAGAGAAATTAAAACCCCTTGGGGTGTTTGTTCTGTTAAGATGCAGCCTGTTGTGTGTACTGCCATACTGCCATACTGGCTTCTACTGTACAGTGCTGTGGAGTGCCATGGTAATGGCTTTACAGTACTCCACAAGGAGGCTCCCTCTGGGAAGGGGGAAAATCCAACATTAGAAATTACATTTGGTCTGGACAGTTTCCCTCTATAAATACATACCTGGACAGTGCTGGGTTATCAGCTAGTCTATATAAATAAAAATGTAAAATAGTTTGTACGAATCCACTAATCTCAAAAACTACTGGACCGATTTACACCAAACTTTCACACAATGTAGCCAAGGACTTCCGATAATAGAATAGCTACTCATTTTGTGCCTAGCACAGGTGTGTCGTGTGCAAATTACACACAAATAAAATGTATGCACTGAAATGTGTTTTCACTTCCCTGTAGCCACGCCCATCAAACTGCTTTTCAACTGTCAGTGTTGGAATGGAGGCCTCTTGGGGCCAAAAAGGCACAGAGGATAGCAAACTCCCAGGTGGCCCATAGAGAGAAGGGGGGGATTCCTGCTCAATACTGTTCTCTGAGGTAAAAACACGGAGGCAGGCAGCTGCTTTAAACTGTTTAATACGAACTGAACCAAACTGTAACAAAGAACCACCCATCTGACAGCAAATACAGTTTAATAAAAGAGGGACTAGGGGAGACATGATAGCAGCCTTCCAATATCTCAGGGGTTGCCCCAAAGAAGAGGGAGTCAAGGTATTCACCAAGGCACCTGAGGGCAGAACAAGAAGCAATGGGTGGAAACTAATCAAGGAGAGAAGCAACCTAGAACTGAGGGGAAATTTTCTGGCAGTGAGAACTTTTAACCAGTGGAACAGCTTGCCACCATAAGTTATGGATGCCACAACACTGGATGTGTTTTTAAGAAGAGACTGGAAAACCATTTGTCTGACACGGTATAGGGTCTCCTGCTTGAGCAGCGGGATTGGACTAGATGACCTCCAAGGTCCCTTCCACCTCTCCAAAGCACCTGATGGCAGAACAAGAAGCAATGGGTGGAAACTAATCAAGGAGAGAAGCAACTTAGAACTGAGGGGAAATTTCCTGACAGTGAGAACTATTAACCAGCGGAACAGCTTGCCACCATAAGTTATGGGTGCCCCAACACTGGATGTGTTTTTAAGAAGAGACTGGAAAACCATTTGTCTGACACAGTATAGGGTCTCCTGCTTGAGCAGCGGGGTTGGACTAGATGACCTCCAAGGTCCCTTCCAACTCTGCTATTGTATTATTGTATTACAGTAGGTAGGTAGATAGGGGAATAGAGAGACAGGGAGAAATACAGTTTAATAAAAGAGGGACTAGGGGAGACAGGATAGCAGCCTTCCAATATCTCAGAGGTTGCCACAAAGAAGAGGGAGTCAAGCTATTCTCCAAAGCACCTGAGGGCAGAACAAGAAGCAATGGGTGGAAACTAATCAAGGAGAGAAGCAACTTAGAACTGAGGAGAAATTTCCTGACAGTTAGAACAATTAATCAGTGGAACAGCTTGCCTCCAGAAGCCAAACCTTTTTTGGCTCGCGTGCCAAAAGCAGGGGGAGTGCAGGGGTGATGTGCACAGGTGTGCCACATCCATAATGCTATGTGCATGACCCCCTGCATTTGGCATGCTTTTTACGTTATCCCCAGGCTCCAGAGGCTTTATAGGAGCCTGGGGAGGGTGAAAACAGCCTTCCCCCACCTCCAGAGGGCAAAAAACAGCCTCAAAAGAAGGCCTAAATCAGCTGGCCAGGGCACACATACACACTGAAGCTGACAGGGCAATGCCTCGCGTGGCCTAAGAAATGGTTCCGTGTGCCACCTGTGGCACCCGTGCCATAGGTTTGCCATCATGGGTATAGGGCTTCCTGCCTAGGCAGGGAGTTGTACTAGATGACCCCCAAGGGATAGATAGAGAGGGAGAAATAAGGAAGGTAGGTAGGTAGGTGGATAGATAGATAGATAGATAGATAGATAGATAGATAGATAGATAGATAGATAGATAGATAGATAGATGATAGATAGATAGATAGAAGAAAGAAAGAAAGAAAGAAAGAAAGAAAGAAAGAAAGAAAGAAAGAAAGAAAGAAAGAAAGAGGAAGGAAGGAAGGGAGAGGAGAAAGAAAGAAAGAAAGAAAGAAAAAAGAAAAAAGAAAGAAAGAAAGAAAGAAAGAAAGAAAGAAAGAAAGAAAGAGAAAGAAAGAAAGAAAGAAAAAAAGAAAGAAAGAAGAAAGACAGTAGGTCGGTCGGTCGGTAGGTAGATAGGTAGGTAGAGGGAGAAAGGAAGAAATATAGTAGGTAGGTAGGTAGGTGGATAGATAGGGAGAAATGCGGTAGATAGGTAGGTAGAGGGATAGACAGAGAGGGAGAAATACAGTAGGTAGGCAGGTGGGTAGATAGGAGGATAGATAGAGAGGGAGGGAGAAATACCGTAGGTAGGTAGGTAGGTAGGTAGGTAGGTAGGTAGGTAGGTAGGTGTTATAGATAGATAGCGAGAAATACAGTAGGTAGGTAGGTAGAGGAATAGAGAAAGAGGGGGAAATACAGTAGGTAGGTAGGTAGAGGTAGATAGAGAGGGAGAAATACAGTAGGTAGGTAGGTAGAGGGATAGACAAGAGAGGGAGAAATATAGTAGGTAGGCAGGTAGGTAGATAGGGGGATAGATAGAGAGGGAGAAATACAGTAGGTAGGTAGGTAGGTAGAGGGAGAAAGCAAGAAATACAATAGGTAGGTAAGTAGAGGGATAGACAGAGCGGGAGAAATACCATAGGTAGGTAGGTAGGTAGGTAGGTAGGTAGGTAGGTGTATAGATAGATAGCGAGAAATACAGTAGGTAGGTAGGTAGGTAGGTAGGTAGGTAGAGAAATAGAGAAAGCGGAGGAAATATAGTAGGTAGGTAGGTAGAGGGAGAAAGGAAGAAATACAGTAGGTAGGTAGGTAGAGGGATAGAGAGGGGGAAATACAGTAGGTAGGTAGGTAGATAGAGGGAGAAAGAAAGAAATACAGTAGGTAGATAGGTAGAGGGATAGATAGATAGAGAGGGGAGAAATACAGTAGGTAGGTAGGTAGATTGGGGCTTATATGGTGGTTGTGTGTATGTGTGCAGGTGTAGATCTACACACAGATTGGTTGGCCATTTAACCAGACTGGGCCACAGCAACGCGTGGCCGGGTATAGCTAGTTAAAAATCAAAGAGAAGAGGAGGAGAAGGAAATAGAAGATAGCTAAATTGGGAGGGAAAAGAAAGCGAATATCCCAATCATGATCAAACTGGATTTTGTGAAGGGAGAACTAAACGGAAAGGAAAGAGACAGAAGGTTTTTTGGGCCTTACACAAAGGGTTAAATTCACCCAGGAAGCAGCCCCAAGAACAGCTAGCTTCAATGTCAGCCAAACTTCCATAGATTAGTCACTATTTGAATGCTGTTTGAACATCTCACTCATTACTTTATTTTTAACAAGTTCTTCCATTCTTATTGCCCGGCCTTAATTCAGAAGGAATTATTTGAGGAAAAACCTGGCTTACTCTCTCATCAATATGGTAATTATGCTGATCTGTAAGAGAACTTAGTCCTTTTCTCCAATTAATTCCTTAAATCCCACCTTGTACTTTCCTTTGGAAAATAAAACGGGATCAACAAAATGCCAACCCGACTGATTCAAAAACAAGCCAGTTGGGAATCCTGAATATTGCTACATGAATTTAATATGTCTTTAAACTTTTCCCAGAACCACAATTTCATTTCAGGGTAATCAGTGAAAATAATAATATGCATTATTATCTTGGGTGCAGAAACCGTAAGTGATGTTGAAAGTAGGGCTGAGGATGGTGCATTGCTTGGATTGTTTATTTTGCAATTTTGTTTTAGTTTCGTTTGGTATTTTGGAAAGTTATGTTTCATGTTTTTGGGGGAAAAAACCCAGTGATGATAGTGAGCTAAATGAATGAATTGGGTTTACAGGTTACATGAAAACCTGTTTCCCACATTCTCTTTGTAGTTACCTCATGGTTAAAGATCTCTGTTTACTCACTCTTTTAATTGTGAGCCTGCTTAAAATGTTAATCGCCCCCTAAATTCTTTCCTTTTCCACTGCTTTCGCTTTCACTTTGCTCATTCTGCATTAAAACCTACTTTGTTACATATTTTCCCCGAGCCAAATTTGGTCTCCCAGGGCAATTTTGATTTAATTTCACATACAAGCCTGTTGGATAATAAACAACAAAGGTAGATGTAGATGTATTTTCTAAGTTTGTTCAGAGTTCAGCAGTCCATTTCAGCTCAACCATCTTTTACAATTGTGTGTTGTCACCTTCCCTTGGGTAGTAGTCTGATCCAGGGTGTAGGAATAGATGCAAATGAGCCAAACCAACATCCCCTCTCCCAAGAACTAATATTTAGATGCTGGTAGTGGCTTTATAAAAAAAAAAAGGGGGGGGGGGCGTGGTGGCTCAGTGGCTAAGATGCTGAGCTTGTCAATCAGAATGCTCGGCAGTTCAAATCCCTAGCACTGCATAATGGGGCGAGCTCCCATTACTCGTCCCAGCTTCTGCAACCCAAGCAGTTTCAAAGCATGTAAAAATGCAAGTAGAAAAATAGGAACCATCCTTGGTGGGAAGGTAACCAGAGGTGGGTTCCAGTCTGGTTCGGCCAAATAGGTAGTAACTCCAGTGGACATGTGACTGTATTGATTCTATCCTCGAGGGTGCCATCTTGTTTTTCTCTTCTGCACATGCGCAGAACAATCTTCATTGAAAAAATGTAATTTTTTTCTTTTTAACATTGTGCACATGCACACTGTTTTAAGTGCAAATTTGCACATGTGCGCAGCAAAAACTTTTGGCCGCTAAACTGGTAGTAATGGTGGCAGGATTCCACCCCTGAAGGTAACAATGTTCTGTGCTGTGTTTGCATTTAGTCATGCCAGCCATGTGACCATGGAGATGTCTTTGGACAGCACTGGCTCTTCAGCTTTGAAATGGAGATGAGCACTGCCCTCTAGAGTCAGGAACGACTAGCATATATGTGCGAGGGGAACCTTTACCTTTCATGGGTTTATGGATCAAAATAGGTCTCTGCGAAACTTAGATTACTCTTAGTGGGGATGAGGCTTTCCCTTTGATCCATTGGATGGTTGACTACCTGAGGTCCTGCAAACCTGTCAGCTAAGATTCTCCGCTGCATGGAAGGCCAGCTGTTTAAGGGAATTGAACTGAGGTTGGGTGTCATCTCCAAGCTGTTGCCATCAGTCCAAATCTTCAACCAAGACCATTGATTTTTCCTAGCAGTTGGGCTCACCTTGTCATTACAAATCACATTTTGTAGAATGGAAAATGTATACTGTGTGAAGATGTCTTCCAGTTGGCTGTCCAGCACGTGTAACATGTGAGCGACATTATAAAGGGATGTTATAAGCTAGTGATAAGAAATAATCATGTACAGTATGTCCAGTGGAAGACATTTAAGTCATTTTCAGAATTTTTGGCCAAATATAACCAGGACTACCTGCTTCTGCAGGTGCTGGTTCATTCTTTGGAAACAATCTGGAATCCTGCTACTCACTGGGAGATAATCTTTTTTATTTATTTATTTATTTTTAGGGCTGAAATTTTTTATTTTTTTCATTTTCAAAATGTATAATCACATGCATATAATCACATGCATACTATTACATCACCAACATTTTATTGCATTATTAAATGTTTACATCAATTCATCTTACCATCAACACCCAAAAACGATTATTGGCTCTTCTGCTCTCCATACACCATATGTGTACCTTATCCATCACTTTCTTCTCCCCCTCCCTGCCCCCTTTCTTCCCTCTGTCATCCTTTTCTTCTCTATTTCCCCTTCCTCTCTCCTTTCTCTCCTCTTCTTCCTCCCCCCCCCCTCTCCTATCCCTCTCTTCTTCCCTTGCCTCTCTCCTCTGCTTCACACTCTCCATCTCATTTGCTTGGTGTATTTCAGCTTCTGAGTGAGCTCCATTTTATGTTGATGGTATTTATAATTCCTTTTCAATATACATATTTAATTTTAACATATCTTCCTACTGGGAGATAGCCTTATTTGGACTCAATTGGACTCCCATCTGAAAAGTCATACGCAGGACTGCACTGTGCAAATTGTAATTTAGAGGAAGATTCTGCTAAAAATTCTTTTAGTAGGGACTGTTTATCCGCCAATTTTTAAAAGGTGCAGGAGGTTAGAAGGACCAACTTCTCTTTTATCACAGAAGAAGATGAGGGTGCATCCTTTCTCTGTGTTGCTGAGGCTGAAATGCTTTTAAACTAATAATAAATCTTTATCCTTGCTGGATCTCTTTTTGAAAATCCGCCATTGCTGCTTGCCATTTACCGGGACAAGGCAATCAATACCTGAGGGTGGAGGGGAATTGTATTGGGCACATTGCATTGCATAAGGTACATGGAAGTAGCAGGACCCATGTTGGCAGTTTTCTTCTGGGGTGACAGATGTGGCTCGGATCCTGAAATCAATGCAGCTGTACAACTACATGAGAGGAAAAAAGTGGAAAGTGGGAGATTGGATGGGTGAGTCACAAAGGATTATGCAGTTGAAAGGAAGTATGACTAAGAATCAGGCAGGCCTCTGCAGGATCAACCAGTGCTTCCCAGTGTGTGTGTAGCATTGATGGGATTCAATTTTTTTTTTTTACTATGGCTTAAGTATATGTTCAAGAATGAGACATAGATAAATATATATGTATATATAGCTAGGATATGGTAATGAAGAAAAGGGAACAGGAAAGAATAAGCATACAATTATAACAAGGTTTGCAGGAATACCATCCCGAAAATGCACCAGTTCAGAGATGAAGCGAGATACCACAATAATAGAAAAGGGAAAGAAAGAGGAGGAGAGGAGAAAAGAGGAAAGGGGAGAGAAGGAAGAAAGAGGAAAGGAGAGGAAGGAGGGAAGGGATAGAAGGAGAAAGAGAGAGGGCAGGAGGAGGAAGAGGAAGAGAGTAGTAGGGGAGAGGAGGAAGAAAGAAAGTAGTGAAGGGAGGGAGGGTGAAAAGAAAAGAAAAAATAGGGTGGTGATAACACAAAATAGGTGTACGGAGTGGTAAGCGAAGAAACCCAGAATGTATATTTTAACCTTTTATATGGAAAAACAAATATGTAAAAGTGATAAAGATAAGAATAATAACGATGTGAACGTATACCTGTAACTATATATAAGGGAATAAAAATAAAAACTTATTAAAAAAATTTTAGGCGTGGCTTGGTGGGCATGGCAGGTGAAGGATACTGCAAAATCCCCATTCCCTCCCCACCACACTAACCGGCTTTCCAGCTCCGTTCTCCTGTGCAGGGCAACAAAAGAAGACCCACCCCATCAGCTGGGACTCGGGAGGCAGAGAATAGATTGGGGCGGGGCCAGCCAGAGGTGGTATTTGGCGGTTGTCTGAACTACTCAAAATTTTCACTACCAGTTCTCCAGAACCAGTCAGAACCGGCTGAATACCACCTCTGGTGTGGGGAAATTCTGGGAATTGAAGGCTGCACAGTTTCATATTGCAGAGGTTGAGGAACATTGGTTGAGTCTATTGATGTAATAGAAATTAAAGAGCCAGAGGCGTCAGGTGAAAGCAGAATGGAGCTCCAGGTCCACATTGCAGTTGTGTAACATCATAGAAAGAAATCATTGATACTCAAGATCTCATAGTCACACATAACTCGTTTGCTTCTACTGCTAATAGTAGCAATAATACCGTTGTTAGAATAGTATTAATACAGCAGCCAGGGTTGTATGAAAGTACACCTCAAAAGTAGTCCAGTTACTTACAGGTAGTCATCAACTTACAATGGTTCTTTTAGTGACCGTTCAAAGTAAGAATAGCACTGGAAAAAAGGGACATGAACATTTTCACACTGATGACCATTGCAGCCTCCCCATGGTCACGTTATTTACATTCAGAGGCTTGACAACTGACTCGCATTTGTGACAGTTGCAATGTCCCTGGGTCACGTGATCCCCTTTCGCGATCTTCTAAGAAACAAAGTCAATGGGGGAACCAGATTCACTTAACAACCGTGTTACTAATTTAAAAACTGCAGTGATTCACTTAATACATGTGGTTAGAAAAGTCATAAAATGGGGCAAAACTCACTTAACAAATTTCTCACTTAGCAACATAAATGGGCTCAGTTGTGGTCATACGTTGAGGACTACCTGTATTTACTTATTTACTGTATTTATTTGAAAACATACAAAAAGGATTTCATTTTTCTTATAGAAGATGTGTTTCTTCTTGGTGTTCAAAAGTTGGTTAATAGCTACTAACCAAAGATTGCAGCTGGGTTGGCTCTTATTTACCCAATTCTGGTTTTGTGTTGAACTTACTTGCTTGGACATGACCTGATTTGAGAACATCTGTTCATCTTTCTTTTAAAATGTTTTAAATGCATTAGGGTTCTCCCCACAATTCAGGAATGGAAATGAGGTAAAGGGATTTTTCAGAGCAAATGGAACCCAGAAATTGTGGCTGATTTCAGCCACACACCCCCCCCCCCCAAAAAAAACCGAGCATGAAGATCTTTTCAAGATCCTAGAATATGTTTGGAAGAAAACGCTCTGCAATGCTGTACTATTGGAACCTGCATGGTTCACTCCGGTGATGGATAGACGAACAAAGAAGGTTAACCTCTTTCCATTTTTCACCATTACATATTTCTTTCAACTGCTTTGTTTTCCTCCATTGTCTCAAGGTGGCCAATTAATCTTGCATTGCTCCATTCCTACTAAAGAACTACTGCAGAAGCTCTTATTGTTCTCCACAAAGGTGAGGGGGGGAAGGGAGAGAGAGGGAGAGAGAGAGAAAGGGGGAGAGAGGGAGAGAGAAAGAAAGAGAGAGAGAGAGAGAGAAAGGGAGAGAGAGAAAGGGAGAGGGAGGGAGAGGGAGAGAGAAAGAAAGAGAGAGAGAGAAAGAGAAAGGGAGAGGGAGAGAGAGGGAGAGGGTGAGAAAGGGAGAGAGAAAGGGAGAGAGAGAAAGAGAAAGGGAGCGAGAGAGAGAGAGGGAGACAGAAATGGAGAGGGAGAAAGGGAGAAAGGGAGAGAGAGGGGGGAGAGAGAGAAGGAGAGAGGGGGAGAGAGAGAAAGGGAGAGAGAGAAAGAGAAAGGGAGAGAGAGGGAGACAGAAATGGAGAGGGAGAAAGGGAGAGAGAGGGGAGAGAGAGAGAAGGAGAGAGAGAGAGGGAGAGGGTGAGAAAGGGAGAGAGAGAGAAAGGGAGAGAGAGAAAGAGAAAGGGAGAGGGAGAGAGAGGGATACAGAAATGGAGAGGGAAAAAGGGAGAGAGGGAGAGAGAGGGGAGAGAGAGAGAAGGAGAGAGAAAGCGAGAGGGAGAGAGAGAAAGGGAGAGAGAGAGAAAGGGAAAGGGAGAGGCAGAGAAGGGGGAAGGGAGAGATGAGACACACACACACACACACAGAGAGAGAGAGAGAGAGAGAGAGAGAGAGAGAGAGAGAGAGAGAGAGAGAGAGAGAGAGAGAGAGAGAGAGAGAGAGAGAGAAGAGCAACTACAAAAGCTACTTTGCTTGAAAAAAATCCTCCTGGAATTCACATTGTTTCATGATCTCTCTTCTTTATTCCATCTGCTGTCCCACTGATTTCTGAAACAGACACAAAACCAATGAGTGGACTTAAATTCAAAGAACCTTTATCATGAAAGTAGAGGGATCTTCAAGACGGGGAGGAAGACCAACTTTCTTCAAAGTAAAATCAAATTCACTGCCTCACTCAGTGATTTGAGAGGATTCTGTTGCCCCGTTTTGAATTAAATTTAATTTCCCTCCTCCTTTCATTATGGCAAAACTCTTCCCCTTTGCAAAACAGTCCAAATTTGGGAGGAGAAAAAAAATCTATCATTTTAAATGGAATAATCCATCAAGTTCACTTGTCACTTTCTAAACTTTTGATATAGTCTTACAACTAAGGGCTGAAGTTTCACTGAGTTGAAGGATTCCCCAGCCTTTAAATAAGGGGTGTCAAACTCAATTTCACTGAGGGCCACATCAGGGTTGTGTTTGACCTCGGGGCGCGGGGGCATGTGGCCAGAGTGGGCATGGCCAGCTTGACATCACTCAATTTTTGCTGGCAGAGGGTTGCTGGAGTCCATCACAGCCGAAAATGTTGCTCGGGAGGGCTGCACGTGATCCTCACCAGCACCGTTTTCACTGGCAGAGGCACCATGCGCTGATCCTTTGCTGTTTCCAAGGTGGCCCCATGGGCCAGATCTAAGCATCCTATGAGCCAGATCCACCCCACGGACCTTGAGTTTGACACCCCTGCTTCCTGCTTTAAATGATCTAAAGGTAATGCTTAACAAGTGACCGTTCAGTGTTATGATGTGCCTCCCTGGGAGTATTTATGGCTGGTTCTGAAGTTTGGATGGCCACCTTTCCCTGCAGTTATGCAGTTTCATGTCAGGCAGTCAGTAATTGGCCTGCATCAATGCCCTTTCCAACAGAGGTGGGTTGCCAATTGTTTTACCAGCTGTTCAGGAGTGCTCCCATGCACACTTGCATGCATGCACGACGCTTCTGCGCATGCACGGAAGTGTCTGGGTGGGTGGGTGGAGCCTCCTGCCACTGCTACAACCAGTTCAGCCAATCCGGACTGAACTGGGAACAACCCACCTCTGCTTTTCAGTGACCTATGGTCACATGGCCGTATTTTACAATCGTTTTGTCCCAAACCAGCATTTACCTCTCAGGTGTTTTGGCAAAACCAGGCCAGAGTGAGCCAGGGGTTTGCTTAATGTCTCCATGCTGTTTGCTTAATGGCTGATGCAAACATGGTTCTAAAATTGGGTCAATCACATGGGTGACCCACTTTACACTGGCTGCCGAGCAGACACTCCATGATGGTCCTAAGTCGCGGACTGCCTGCCTCAGGAATTGCAATGCAGAAGAAGGCATGGCCATCTCAAAAAAGCCGAGAAAAAGGAATGAAAATAAACTCAATATTAATACTCGCAATATTGTCGCCTCTATTTAACTTTGGTTCTCGTAGTGAGCCCTCTGTGCTATCCCAGGGTAAAATAAAGTTTATAAATAAAGTTTATAAAGCTTACGTTATGTACTCTGCCGCAAACATGGAGACAGATGTGTTGGTTTTGGGTTTGATCCATCAGGTATGGTCATCTTCTGGGATATATTTTTTTAAAAAACCTTCCCAATAAGTCAAGTCTTCTAGTGCTTCTTGGAGAACTCTCATCCTAATCAGGATGGATTCCGCTCTGCTTTTCAATCCCAGCCAAAATCAATTCCACGCTGCCACCTTGCTGGGTGATAAAATATAGAATGAATGAGTCAACATCCATCCGAAGGCATTTCCGAGCTTAATTTAGCTCAGGAGATGTTCTGTGTAGAGATTCGTCACCTCTTTACAATATTTAAAAGGGGGGGGGAGGGAGGCAGGAGAAAGACTGCAATCCTTTGTCATGAGAGCTTCCGATATGGTGCTGTTGGAAGAAAATGTCCTTCTGGGTTCAGTTCCAAGTTTAGTTTAGTTTAGTTTTATTTGATTTATATCCCTCACCTATCTCCTACAAAAGGACCCAGGGCGGCGCACAGGAAATTAAAACACAATATAAATATACAAATACATAATATCCTAAAACCACAATTAAACTTAAGAACCCTGTGCTAAAACAACATTTTAAAATCCCTCTAATTAAAATTTGTAAACTAAAACTCAGTCGTTATCGGGTGGTCACGCTAGGCCGGCTTGATGGAACAAGTGCGTCTTCAGGCGCTGGCGGAAAAGGCAGAGGTCCGAGGTGGTACGGAGTTCAGGAGGCAGGTCGTTCCAGAGGGTCGGGCCCGCCACAGAGAAGGCCCTTCCCCTGGGCATCGCCAACCGGCATTGCCCAGCCAACGGCACCCGGAGAAGACCCTCTCTATAGGAGTGGATCAGTCGAAGGGATGTGTGGGGCAGAAGACGGTCTCGCACATAACTAGGCCCCATGCCATGGAGCGCTTTAAAGATGGTAATCAGCATCTTGAAGCGCACCCGAAAGGTCACAGGTAGCCAGTGCAGCTCGCGCAGGAGAGGTGTTATATGGGACTGCCTTGAGACTCCCATGATCACCCGCGCGGCCGCATTCTGAACTAACTGTAACCTTCGAGTGCACCTCAAGGGGAGCCCCATGTAGAGACCGTTACAGTAGTGGACCTGGCTACTTACAGGACCATTTACTACCACATACCTCCATTTGACCCGTCCGCTCCCACAGGGAGGGTCTCCTTAGGGTGCCGTCCGCCAGACAATGCCGGCTGGCGACTCCCAGGGGAAGAGCCTTCTCTGTGGCAGGCCCTGCCCTCTGGAACGACCTCCCCCCAGATCTCCACACAATCACAGACCTTCGCCTCTTCCGTTGGACATTAAAAACTTACTTCTTTCGTTTGGCCAGCCTGGCATAGCTGGTACAGCTATTACTATTTTAAGTGGGTTTTAATTAACGTTTTTAGCATGGGCCAAATCGTATTTAATCTTAATTTTAACTATTTGATTGTTTGTATTTTTATATTTTATAGCTTCTGTGCACCGCCCTGAGTCCCATGTCGGGAGATAGGGTGGTATAGAAATGAAGTTAAAGTTAAAGTTAAAAGTCTGTTTCCTACCTAAAACATGTTTCTCCATTTCTGATCCAGGGAAATATAATATTCTGCCTTTTCAATATTTCTTAGGATATTTCATTCTTCTAGGAGAGGGGTGGGTGATGACTTCCTACAGTGCCGTAATTATCTGCTCATAACTGTAGAGTCCATCAGCAAAGGATCCACTTCAAGTTCTATTCGCAAACTTGAAAACAAACACAAACATCATCCAATTCAGCTTATTTTGTGAAAGTGGCCTTTGAAAACAACCAAGCGGCATGGATGCTGAAAAGGTTATTCTAGAGATAGTTGATCATGTAAAACTTCATCTATTTCCAAGGTAGCTTGAAGGTTTGGCAAATTATTATGCTTTGTGCCTGCTTGAATATGTGCTTGCACAGAAATGATGTCCCTATCCTCTCCTTTCAGTTTCTTTCTCTGATTTCTTGTCTTGCATCCGTGCGCAAGAAGCAAAAAGAGTTAGAATTCTGGATAAAATAACTGGATCAGCTACATTTGTGTTTGCCTGAGTTTGCATGGCATAATTATAAATAAGACCGAGAGGCTTAATCTGTTATGCTGCAGTGCAGATTTTGACTGCAAAATGTCACTTTTCAAGTTGGTTGGGAAAGTCAACCTAAAGAAGTCTTCTAATCCCCCACCCAAAAAATAAATAAATTGCCACCTGTACTTGACCTGCATCCTAAGGCACAGAGTTTGTTGGCATGACATTACTTTATTGTCATTGTACATATATACACAGTTTACATATACAATGAAATTCACATAACACCCAGAGACCAGGCCCAATACACATAACAATCCCCAAACACACCCCCACCCACCCAAAAAAATTCCCCACCCCTAAACCACCCAAGCACCCACACAACAGATCAAGTAGTGCTCACTGATGGTAGCCCTTTAGTTTATTGTTGAGTGCAATGATAGCTCTGGGATAAAAGCTATTCAGAAGACGTGTGGTCCTAGTTTTAATTGTTCTGTATCTTCTGCCAGAAGGCAACAGTCTAAAAAGATTGTAAGCAGGATGGGAAGAGTCTCTGAGAATGTTATGATGACCCAGCCATCGCAGAGAAAAAACTTGACAATTAACGGTTGGGACACCTGGTTGCCAGAGAGCGGGAATCCATCTATAATTGTTTATTTTTCTACCCTGCTTTTAAAAGAGTGCTTGACACCTGTGGATGATCCCCTCTTTTATACCATTCAGCAGGAGGTGAGGAAAAAGAAAAACACTCAGGTGTGTATGGGAAAAATGTTTTGAGTCTCTCCTGAAAGGGGAACCTATTCATCATATTCATCCCCCAGCCGTGTCCTGCTGCGTTCTCTGTACTTATTGGGGGTGTAGATGAAAGCACCTGGAGGGCATTCATCTGTCAGCTGTAGATTTGTGTTTCAAAACAAAGGACTCAAAAATGCTTTTGGTGGGCTCAGATTTGGTGGATCTGGCATGAGAGCTGCCAGATCTTGGGCTGAGATTTGTAAGGATCTGCTTTTGACTTTGGTGTTGTTGTTGTTAGTACCCAGTTAGATGGGTGTCTGACCCATCGTGACCCTATGGACAACATTCCTTCAGGCCTTCCTATCCTCTACCATCCCCCAGAGTTCATTTAAACCCATGCTGACTGTTTCAGTGACTCCATCCAGCCACTTCATTCTCTGTTGTCCCCTTCTTTTTCCCTCAATCTTTCCAAGCTCTTCTACAGGAAATTCTTCCTTCTTTGGTGAGTAATGATCAAATAGGTCAGAGGGAAAAATAACCCATAGAAATGGACTGGCTGGAAGTCAGAATACTCAACTGATCAGTTGAGACTAGAAAGTCTTCAAAAGTATTTAGCTGAACAAGTTGTGTAGGCTTAGAAAATTGTTTTGGTGGATCCACAATTTTGGCACTGGTACAGTATATGAGATGTGCCAGTCAAATTCAGGACTGAAATCAGCTGATAGTATACAACTAGAGAACACCTTTTTCATTGGAAAAAGACCGACACAGTGTGTTGTAGCCTGCCAGCGGGCAGCAGAGCTGTTGGCAGAATCAGACAGTGAAGAGGTTCGGGAGGAACACAGGCCAGTCCTGGAGTCTGGGGAAGGCTCTGATGAGTGCTCTCCACTGGAGGCAAGATGGGGCCAAGGCCATCTGACAGTTATCAGCTGCCTTTGGAGGCAGACATCAGAGGGGCAGAAGAACTGCTGGAGCTTGTTCCCAGTATACACATATGCAGAGCTGCCAGGAGAAGGGAACAGCTAAGGAACAAGGGCTGACTCTGGAGTAAAGGCACAGGTGGAAGGTGAATGGCTCCTCCCATAGGGAATAAAGAGGAGCAAAAGGGGAGTGGAGTTTGCAGGAGACAATTAGTTCAATTCATTAATGTAAAGATCTGCTCCTGACTTCTTGCCAAGTAATTGCTGCTACAGCGTGGCGTTTAGAAGATATCGGCCTGGCAACTCTCTAAGCCTGATCAAGGTCTGTACTTGTGAAATCTCATGAAAGACAGTTGGCTGGGACTTTGCTAGAAAGGATTTCACTTTAACCTGAATAAAAGAGACTTTATCAGGACGAGGGGTCTGCTTCATGATCTCGGGAAGCCTAAATCAGAACACAGTGAGCATGAATTTGGGCAGGTTCTGGGATACATTGGAGGTCGGGGGGGCAGGTGTGCTTTGATCTGTAGGGTTGCGAACAGTCAGACGTGACTTGGGTACTGAACAACAACAACAAAAGAAAACATCTTTCTTGCACAGAGTGGTAGTAGTTTTCTACCTGTGGAGAGTGACTGTTGTAATTCTAGGTGCAGGATTGTTGCAAGAATTATCGAGGGAATTACACACAATAGCTGAAGGTGCTACGATTTCTTCTTAATCCAAATCAACATCTTCCTTTCTCTAAAAAAAATGGTGGTGACAACTTAATTCACAATAGGATAAGTGCTTCTTATAGCATTAGTACATTTTTGATGGCTGCTGTTTAATTATTACACAATTATTAGCTTCTATGGTTTTTGTTAAAGGGGAAGCCTTCTCCATATTAGAAATCAATGTGGATATTGCTTTTAAGTCTGCAGTAATTCTCAAGTGAGAACATTGATCATTAATCATTGATTGTGACTCAGTTTTTTGCCAGGAGAAATGTCCAGGGAGCGGCCTGTCAGGCCCGAAGCCATCTTTTGCATTGGGCCTTCAGGCCTGCCATATTTAGTCTATGGGAAACTGGGGGGGGGGGGGATTATGTGGAGTATTGGAGATATATAGTCATAATAACATTCCTTTCTCAGAGAGTCAAGGACAACTTGCCATGCACCTGGGAGGCATTTCCAATTTTGGATGGTACCTGATTGGGCCATGTGAGGGCCATGTGGGTGCTGGGCAGGGACTTGGGCTTTCACTTGGGTGGGGGAAAACCTGGAAGTTTTCAGATTCGGGTTTTCCCAGATGTGCCAATATGACGTCTCTAATAAAATGGAACTTTGAGGAACTTAAAGCCTCGGAGTCTTCTTTCGTTGGGGGTGTTACTTGGGACTCTGACACTGGTATTTTCATTCTTTCATCTTTTGCAAAACCTTTTACGAAAGTTCAAAACATTCCATCAGAATAGAATGGGGCAGGGTGGATGGATGTTGGGTGGGGAATAAATCATTTCACGACCTATATTGGCTACATTCTTCATGTACTGGTGAAATAATATTTATTTAATGTATATGTCACCCATCTCACATCTCAGTGACTCTGGGCTTAATTTTCTTAATTTAATTTTCCTTTTGGACCCAGCATCTGAACCCACAAAACACTCTTAAAAGATAGTTTTTTCTGCTTTGTTGGGAGAAAGGAAAGTGGAATATAATTTTGAAAGAAAACCTGTTAAAAATTGTGGCAATGGACCCCAAAGTGTCTAAGGCCGTAATGCGTGCCAGAGGTGGCACGCAGAGCCCTCTCTGTGGGCACATGGGTTGTTGCCAGCTGCTCTTCTGGTTTCCTTTGCACTGGAAAATGGCCTGAAAATGACAAAAAAATGTCCTGAAACAGTCCGAAAACCGGCTTGAAACCGGCCCCAAAATGGCTGGAAAAATGGCCAAAAAACAGGCATGTACATGCCCACCAACTGGTCTTTGGGTTTCCCATGCTCCAGTGCACGCACACGCGCACATGAATGCGTGTTCCGTTTTAAACTAAAGCTTTTGAGGCTTTTAACTGATTTTTAAGAAAAGATTGGACAGCCATTTGTCTAGAATGGCCAAGGGTCCCCTGCCTGTAGTGGTCTGCTGGCAGCCTGCAGAGCTGGCAGCAGATTCGGACAGTGGGGAGGTTGGGGAGGAACATGGGCCGGTCCTGGAGTCTCTGTGTCAGAGGCAGAGAGGGGTCCAGGGCCATCTGGGAGTTATGTGCTGCCTCCAGAGTCTCCAGAATTGGACATCAGCAAGGCAGAACTTGCAGAGCAAGTTTTTTTACAGAAAGTTGCAAACTAGAAAAATATATTCTAGCTGTCACTTATTAGTGAGTACATCAAGCATAATTTGCTTAATCTTCTTTTTCAGTCGAATAGCTGGGCTGCAGTCTCACTTAAGATATAAGGCTGGGATATCCTTGGTTGTCCTGGGGCAAGTTTTCAAAGCCAAGTTTTTATTTCTTGGATTTCCTGGTTCCCCTTAAAACTATGTTGGCTGTCTGCTGCTCCAAGAAAATAAAAAACTTTAATTGTATTTTATTATTTGAGTCACCTTCAGGGTTCTTTTAGATTGAAAGGTCGTGTTGAAAAGCCAATTAAACAGGGGAACTGGTGTTCTTGCTTTAGTTTGTGAAGGACGGATAACTGGGAATTTTAGGAGAAAGGATATTCAGCTCTCTTGATGTGTGATTTATGACCCAATGCAAATTCTCCACCACATTTCTTCCCTGATGCCCAACAGATCTACCTGTTGAGGAGCATGTGTATGTGTGTCTGTATTCCTAAAAATTAAACTGATATGCTGCCCAGAGATTCTGAGTGTATGGATAAATTTTTAAAAAGATTGTCCACGTTGTATCACCATCAATGGCTTTCAGTGTTTCCTCTGGATTCAAAACAGCCATTTGAAAACACATCGGAGTGAATGGTTATATTTATTTGTCAGATTATTCTTCATTAAAAATATTAGAATAATCAAGTAAAATGCAGTAAAATATCTTCTTAGGATCACCCCCTGAAATAAATGCTTGTTGTTCTGACCCAGGCTTCCCAAGAGCATGAAGCAAACTTAATTTACTGTGAATTCTGCTCATTCACATCCAGCAAAGTCTTTCAAGGGGGGATTTACAGTCACAGACCTTATCTGACTTGGAGAGCTGCCAGGCCGATATCTGCAAAACTTGGCAAGGAGTCTCAGAGGGTCACAAACCAATTAAGCGAAGTAATTGTGTCCTGCAAACACCACTTCCCTTTTGCTCCTCTTTTATTTCCTCTGGGAAAGTCGACCCC
This sequence comes from Rhabdophis nuchalis, assembly GCA_039707465.1. Classification (NCBI taxonomy): domain Eukaryota; kingdom Metazoa; phylum Chordata; class Lepidosauria; order Squamata; family Natricidae; genus Rhabdophis; species Rhabdophis nuchalis. Next base: position 105,583,777 of record CM077645.1, read on the forward strand.
TGTTCTTTAGTTCTTCCCTTCGTCTGGCCACTCTGCACATGTGCACACTGGGAACAGGCTCCAGCTGTTCCTCTGCCTCACTGATGTCCAACTCTGAAGGCAGTTGATAACTGCATACGGGTCTGGCCCCCTCTCTGCCTCCAACACAAAACCCTCATCAGAGCCTTCCCCAGACTCCAGGACTGGCCCATTTTCCTCCCCAACCTCCTCACTGTCCAAATCTGCTGCCAGGTCTACTGGCCACTGGCGGGCCACACTTGTTCAGGTATTTCTAACCATCCACTTTTGTTTTAAGATAAGGTTTAAGCTTCACAGCACAGTTTATAAATCTAAAACAGATGTTTCTGCATTCCCCCCCCCCCCCATTCATGCTGGTGTTTGTGGCAAGCTGTGCCAACACACACGCACGAGCTGTGTACACAATGAGATTATGATGCCAACTCTTCCGATATGCATCCTTATGTCTTACAAAGGGACATTGATGTTGTGTTAGTTTCATTAGGGCAGTGTGATGTATATTTTATATCCCTTCTCCTTCCTTGTCAAGGCCAATCATTAATTTGGCTTGTTGTGCATTATTAAAATAAATAAAAGAGGAAGCAGACTTTAAAAAAAGGACAAAATATAAAAAGAGAGGACAAGAGTTTGAATTTTACACATACAAAATTATTTATGTTAACACAGATCTTGAAATGATCATCATATTTATGGGTATTGACAGTAAGGATTGGTAGGGTAACACCTTAGCTAAGCTTAAAGCACCATAACAGACAATGAGATATTTTAAATACTTATTGATTTTTATTTATAAACCATATTTATATAAGCGCACATTTCTCGATCAAGACTCTCTGACTGCCATACAACAAAGTGAAAAACAACAGATACAAATTTAAATTCATATTAAAAAAACTTTTAAATTATAAAAAGCGCACACACAAATCAGAATTAAAACAGATTGGACTAAGAGCATGTGTTAATTACTCAGGAGTATAAAAGTCTGTAGAGATTCTCAGTCATCCAGGTCATGGTTGTCCCAAAGGTGCTTTTTCAGGAGGCAACTGGACTTTGTTTTTTTATTTTGAAGATGTTTCGCTTCTCATCCAAGAAGCTTCTTCAGCCCTGACTGATGGTGGGAATGGAAGGATTTATATTCCTTGCAGACAGCTAATCATTTGCATCCTTTTAGAGGGTCCTTGAAGCACTTGGAGGTTTATCTTTTTTTAATTAAAAAGTTTGTTTTTAATTAAACACACATTAAAACATTGGACACATCCTGGCAATGTCTTTGCCATATATACTAGAATATAAAGTTAAATATTATAACCACCATGCTTATTTACAACTGGTCTATTTAGTATTTACAAATATAAGGATATCATATTTCCATCCATTTTGCTTTGTTCTTGTCTTATACATTTTCACTATTATTATTTCATACATAATTCTAGTCTCCATTCTATAAATCTTAGTCATTGCTTATTTTGGGTCTTTCCTTTTTTGTTCCAACCATTGATAAAATTTATCCTAGACCATATAATGTTCTGATTCAATTTAGCACAAATCAGAATTTTCCTAATTACTTTCTGTTCTTGTGGAATTTCCCTGTTTTTCCAGTTTTGGGCAAAGACTAAGATGACCAGATATCCAGTCCCGGTTCACCGGCAGATGTCTCATGCCCCGCCGCCTCTTCAAAATGTCCCGCTTTTTGCGGGCAGGCGGCGGGCGCGGATAGCTGAGAGCGGCGACTCGGGCGGCTCAGGCGTGGCATGCGCCTGCACAGAGGGCATCGGGGCCGAGGAGAGGGGGGGCGCTCCAGCATGGCACGCGCTTGCGCAGAGGGCGTCGGGGCGGGGGCGCGCCTCCACCCGCTCCCGCGGGGCCCTCTTTAAAGGCAGCGGCGGTGGCCCAGCCCGGCGGTGCTGAGAGCTGCTGGCTCGGGTGAGAATGGGGAAGGCGGCCCGAGGCGGCCGCTTTCACCTCGGCCCATCATGCTGGCCTTCCCCCTCCCCGCCCCAGCCGGCTGCTCTCAGTGCTACTGGGCCGGGCCACTCCCACTGCCTTTAAAGAGGGCCCCGCGGGGGCGGATGGAAGTGTGCCCCTGCCCCGACGCCCTCTGGGCAGGCACGTGCCATGCCAGACTGTGCGCCCCCCCCCCCCATCGACAGTGTCCCACTTTGGGTCTTTGAAAATCTGGTCACCTTAGCAAAGACCATTCTTGCTGCCATAATAATATGTATTGTTAAGTAGATTACCCCCTTATTATGTTTATCATTTATGAATCCCAAAAGAAATAGTTCTGGTTTGAATTATATTTCCTTTTCGGTTATCTCTATCAGCCAACTTTGAATTTTCCACTAATATTCTTTTGTTTTTTGCCATGACCACTACATATGTCTCACTTGGAGGTTTATCAGTGTCCTTGTGGTTACCTGAGTGGTGCTCCTGGTTCCTGGAGTCTACAATTTTTCTTCTGGAAATCCATTCCTGATCCCACACTATTCCAAGGGTGTTCCGAAATTGCACAGCTAAAGGTCTGAAGAGGATGCAAATGACCAGCTGTCTGCAAGGAATATAAATCTTTCCATTCCCCACCATCCTGCCAGAGCTGAAGAAGCTTCTTGGATGAGAAGCGAAATGTCTTCAAAGAAAAAAAGAAGAAGTTGCCTCCTGAAAAAGCACCTTTTGGGATACTCCTGGGTATATCTCAGTATTTCAATAGGGCTCCCAGGCTTACCAGCACAACCAGAGTTTGAGGGACTTCTGCAAAGCTAAGAGGGATAAGCCAGTCTCCCTTCAGGAGAAGGATGTTCCATAAAGCAGGGATCACAGCAGGAAAAGCCCACCATCTACGGCTGTGATAGTGAACCTATGGCCCGTGTGCCACAGGTGGCACACAGAGCTCTCTCTGAGGACCCACCAGCCATTACCCAAGCCCACCTTCACCGTGCATGCACGCATGCACGCATGCCTCCTGCCGGCCAGCTGGTCTTCCGGTCTTTGCCACGCATGCGCAGGGGGGCGGGATGAATGTGCGTGGGCTGCTCGCATTGCATTTTGGAGCCTTGCGCAGGCTTCCAGGTTGGTGCAGGAGGCCTTCCCGGCCCAAAATGAGGTGCCCTATTTTGGGCCTGGAAAGCCTCCAGCACCAACCTGGAAGCCCAAAATGGGCGAGTGGGAGCAAGAGGAAGATCACACGTGCATGGTGGTGGTGAGGCATATGGGAGGGCACACGCACAGTGGTGAAATGTAATTTTTTTTTACTACCGGTTCTGTGGGCGTGGCTTGGTGGGGTCTTGTGACTATGGAGCCATGTAACTGGGGGATCAAAAGACCGAAACTCACTTTAATAATGTCCTGCTGGTACAGGGTTGGACTAGATGACTTCCAGGTCCCTTCCAGTCCTGGATTATCTTCTGAAATTGCATCTCGTGCCAGTTTTGTAGTCCTTCCTCTCCTCTCCCCCTCTCCCTCTTTTCTTCTCTTTCTCCCCCCCCCCATCTCTCTTTCTTTCTCTGTTTCTCTCTCCCTCTCTTTCCATCACCCCACCTCTATCCCCTTCAATCTGGTGGAAACACTTTTAGTAGGGATATATACTTATTGACAACTGGATTAACAACCAAGTGTTCTTTAGATTGCTGGAGATAAGAATCATGTTGTTCTTTATTTTAAAAAAAGCAATGATGGAGAAACGTGGGGGGAGGGGGAAACCAACATTGATGACTTAGTTGTGGTCTCATGCACAAACATTTAGCAACTATGTTAATTATCATAGGGAGGACTTTATAAAGCCCAACATGCAAATGTACACAAGTGCATTTTTATGTTATATCATTCCAGGCTATTGTTTCAGGGTCCTCACAGAAAGCCAATCCTAATGTGATTTGTTAATTGATGCTACTGAAAAACAAGAGTCAAGAGTCGTGTCTCAGAACTAATGTGGGTTGCCTTTTGCAAGAGGAATGGGCGCGTATTTTTAGCAGATTACAGCATTGTTCTAAAAAGGTGGTTGTTCTCTCTGTCAGCAACCATACACAGCAATTGTTGCTCAGGAGCACCCACGATCTTTGAGATCTCTTCATTTGAGATCCCCTACTCCTTAGGCCATACTTATACTCCTTTCAAGAGCTGAAAGGACTCTTGTGTCAAGGGCTGTGAAAACCAGATTTGGGCAGTTCAAATGAATATAAAGATTTATTGCAAGCTTAAGCTCTCTACAGGAATCTGACCAACTAACAGTCAAGGGAAATGAGCGGGAGATAAGACAGTTGTTCAAGGTGGCCTGGATTTAAATCTCAAAAGACTGTGCAGGGACTGATGATTTATAACGTATTTAATCCCTCCCTTGGGCTCAGCCTGGTCATCTCCTAAATTTAATTCTCCACCACCCAGAATATTCATGTTTAGAAAGCAAAGATGGCAGCAATCTCTAATCTTTAGAGAGGATGGAAATTGCATGGCATCAAACATTTGGACGAATGGAAAGTTGTATTAAGAAAAATCTTTCTGGTACCTAATTCTGCTTTCTACCTCTTGCCAGCTGTGATCATTAAGAATTACCTTAAGGATGTCTTTATATGCTTACTTCATGCTGATTTGCTTTTCTGGAGTGAGAGGGAAAATATGACCATAAAGTAGTTCTAGAGTACTTCTAAATTGGGTCATAAGTATCTTTGGGGGAGTGTGCATTGACTTCAAATGGCTGTTAAGTGAGGGCTATCTATGTTCCTCTGAAGGCATGTGCTATGCTGCTGTCGTTTTATGTTTTGTGATGTTTTTCCCATTTGTACAGCTAGGATGGACGTGGTTTGTGTGGGACGCATCCAGGCCATGGTCTGCCAGTTTGACACCGTGTCTTAGGACATGATTTGTCACCATGACAAACCATATCATCAATGTCTTTTCTTAAAATGTGGTGCCTGACAGCCTAACCAATGCAATTTAGCATTATTAATGTGTTGCTGTTATGTGTATATTCAATATTTAGGCATCTCTTGGAGGAATTGTGTTGTCAGTGTTGATATTCCAAGAAGCATTTCAGTTTCCATTAGTAAACAGACAGCCACTTAATTGTTCCCATACATATGCAAAATAAACTGCTTTGAACAATTCATTTTATCTCTCTTTCTTCAAATAAAGACAGCAGTACAGAAAAGAATAGAGGTAAACCCATCAGCAGGTGTGAGAAAGAGTTACTAAGGATGCCAAGGACATCTTGTATGATCGAAATTAGGAAAGGATCCCCTTTGTGTCCTGAAACAATTTATTTCTGTACATCCCAAATCAGTCTTTGAGATAGATCCTTTAATGTTTTCCTTAGGGCAACAGTCAGTTCTAATGTTGTTGTTAGTCGTGAAGTCATGTCTGACCCATTGCAACTCCATGGCCAATATTCCTCCAGGCCTTCCTGTCCTCTACCATCCTCTGGAGTCCATTTAAGCCCACACCTACTGCTTCGCTGACTCCATTCTGCCACCTCATTCTCTGCTGTCCCCTTCTTCTTTTGCCCTCCATCTTTCCCAGCATTATTCTCTTCTCCCGTGAGTCCTTCCTTCTCATTAGGTGGCCAAAGGATTTGAGTTTCATCTTCAGGATCTGGCCTTCTCCTCTAGGACTGACCGGTTTGATCACCTTGCAGTCCAAGGGACTCACAAGCTCTAATATTAAATATTGGCAAATCAATCTTTACTGATTGTTGTTTTTTAATAACAGTTCCTTGGAGGTTGAATCTGGAAGGTCTCTTGCATTTGGACAAGAAAAAGTTGACTTTGGGAAGACTTTGAAGGATTACTGGCTCTATTTTTTATGTTAGCAACAATCACATTAAATGATAGGTGGAGATAGAGCATTGTATTCAATACTTATTGGGATAGGCTGCTTTGTCATTCGACAATCTATGCCACAGGTTGAACCTTGGACTCTAGGATGCAATGTGTTTGAACTACCACTCAACCAAGGCCAAAGATCTCCAAAGATTCTTCTGTAGTTTTTACAGTAGCAGGCTAGATACTTTTGGTGAAGGTGAGACGTTGACTGGTTGGGCATTCTAAGCCTCCAGCAAGCCTTCCCCTGCATTCTGAAACAGCTGCTTCTTACTGTTCCAGTTACCACTGAAAAGTTTTCTTGTGTGAATTGAGCATCTGTGTGCTAACAGGAAGCTTTGTTTTGCAATTGGAAGAGGGGATGATTAAATCTGAATGTGTGTGCAGCAGCCACCTCACGATGACCTTTTGGAAACATGAAACACATTATTTTGATTCTCACTTACGTGGTTGAAATTGTTACCCACTCAAATACTGATCTCTTCCTTTCTAAATAAAGGTTGTTGGTACTATAGGAGGTGTAAAAGAGTTTGGAAGAACTGGAAACAACTGATTTAAATTGGTCCAATTTCTAGGAGGATTTTCCCTCCATCCATTGTTGTTCAGAAATTATTGGTACGATTTATGGCTTACTGTTCCACAAATATAGTTGATACTGATTTATTCAATATCCAACTCTTAAGTACAAGGATCTCTAAATTTGGCAAATTTAAGACTTCTGGACTTCCTCCCAGATTTCCCTGGCTGAGGAATTCTGGGAATTGAAGTCCACAAATCTTAAAGTTGCCAAGTTTGGAGATCCCTGATTTAATATAATTTATGAATCCATGTTTTCTGTATTCTACCAAATAGACAACTGGTTTTAAAAGGGGGTGGGAGAGAATCCATATTCCAATGTAAAATTTTGGAACCGGATTTACTACTGCTAGAGACTCTTTCAAAGATCTGACAGAAATAACACATCCTTCTGGGTTCCAACTTTATCTACCTATCCAAGAACTTTATTTAGCTAACCAAGGTAGAAAATTTGGATTGGAATTGAACTTGGCTTGGAAGCTAAGCTGTTGGTTCCCCTTCATGGCTCCTATTCTCAATCTCTTGCTGTTAGATCTCCCTCTTAGATCATGGACCGTGGACCAGCTCCATGTGATCCAAAGATTGTCATCTGGAGCCAACCTTGAACAATGCTTCTACAGTATGGAAAAGAGTTTTTGTCTGCTGTCTGCAAAGTTTGAAGGGCATCTTTGGGCATTAATAATCGGCCTTCAAATTGATCCTATAACTTTGCTTGCTTTCTGGACAGTTTTTAATTGAGCCAACAGTACTATGGGAATGCATGATTGCCTCTGAACTGGATAAAGCTGTGTCGAATGCTAACGTATTTTCTTAATGGGAACATGCCATCATAATTTGAAATTTCACTTTGGATTTTACATTTCAATTAACTTGATTGCAGCATCTCGCTTTGATGAAGGGAAAGGTATGGGACTTGAGGTTGCAGCTATCAATCACAGATTTCACTGTATCTCTCTGTCTCCTGAAATGCTGTCATTGTCATTGCTGCTATATTTAATTTGGATGCTATTGTTTGGGTTGCTGCAATGCATGCGCAATGTAGCGGGTCTTCCACTGCTTTGGTGCTGGGGAAGACTCTTGAGAGTCCCTTGAACTGCAAGGTGATTGAATCAGTCGACCCCAAAGGAAATCAAATCTTATTTTATTTTATTTTTTATTTTAATTAAATTTATATCCCGCCCTTCTCCACGAAGGACCCAGAATCCTGATTGTTCTTTGGAAGAATTCCAAAGCTCAAATCCTTTGGCCACCCAATGAGAAGAAGAGGACTCCTTGGAGACGACCCTGATGTTAGGAAAGATGGAAAGCAAAAGAAGGGGGTGGTGGAGCAGGAGATAGTGAGATAGTGTCCTTAATGCAGTGAGCATGAATTTGGGCAAACTCCAGGAGAGTGTGGAGGATGGGGAGGAGCTGATGTGCTGTGATCATGGCATCACGAAGCGTTAGACACAGGGGTGGGATTGAAAAATGTTAGCAACTGGTTCGCTCCCCAGTTGCTGGGTGGGCATGGCCATGGAAGGCATAGCCTACTCGGCCTCCTGCACCATAGTGGAGGGGCATTTTTGCCCTCCCCAGATTTGGGAGGTTTTCTTTGAGCCTCCGGGAGGGTGAAAACTATCTCACCCCAGGCTCCAGAGGCCCTCTGGAGGCCGGAAACGAGCCCATTTTGGGACTTCTGGTACTTCCAGTAGGCCCATTTTTCACCCTCCCCAGGATCCAGAGATTTTCCCAGAGCCTCCAGGAGGGCGAAAATGGCCTCCCCTCTTCTCTGGAGGGCGAAAATGGGCCAGTTTCTGGACTTCTGGGAGGCCTTTTTTTTTACCCTCCTAGAGCCTCCACATGGGCCCTGAACTTACCTGGTATGATGAACAGGCCGTGTGGAGATTCCTGGGAGGTGTGGGGCAGGGGGGCAGGGCCAGCCAGTCCTTGCAACAACCGGTTTGGCGAACCAGATATAAAATTAACATCCAGTTTATTATTATTTATTTTATTAGATTTCTAGACCGCCCCCTCTCCCCGAGGGGACTCGGGACGGTCGAACAGGTGTGAACTGGCTGAATCCCACCCCTATTTAGACATGACTTAGCAAATGAACAACAGGTATTACATTGTACGCTTAGACATAGTGTAAGTCTAGAGAAATTGAAAGTGTCTTCATGCCCAGATTATTTTTAGCTGCATTGTGCTAGATCTCTTTTCATCTACCAGCAATCAAGAAAGGTGGGTAGATGAATGTCCCGTAGGCACTTTTTCAAGAAGCAACTGGACTTCTCTGGTTTTTCTTTGAAGGTGTTTTATTATTCATCGGAGAAGCTCAGAAGAAGCTTCTCGGATAAGAAGCGAAATGTCTCCAAAGAAAAACTAGAAAGTCCAGTTGCCTTTTGAAAAAGCATCTTTGAGACAACCATGATCTTGGATGACCGAGAATCTCATAGACATTTGGGTAGATGTATATTAGCTAATATTTTATATATAGGTAGTACTTGACTTATCACCCTAATGGACCCTGCAATCCCACTGTGAATCTGCAGTTCTTAAGCAAACTCCATAGTTGTTAAGTGAACTCATTGTTCGCTATGGGATGCTTTTTCTGAAGATCAGAATTAAACAGCAATTTAGGGCAAAAGTGGATTGGAAGGTGGTCTTCTGCAGACTAGAAGACCTCCAAGGTCCCTTCCAACTTCATTACTCTGTTATGTTGTAAACTATTGTTCTATGACTGTGGGATGCTGCAAACAGCCATGAGTGGATCCACGTGGCAGATGAAGTTAAGAAGCAGGGTGCAAATATTTTTCATGGCTGTCTGAAGAGGACCTATAGTGTTTTCTTTTGGGGACATTTTGTTTTTTGGATTTCACCAAGCAAAGCTAGATGGAGAGGCTTTGTTTTTTGTGAGGTTCTTCTTCTCCTTGCCCAACTCCCAATAATTATTAATGAATTTTACTGCCTATGTATTCTTTTTGGTTTCTTTTCACCCAAAGAATACTTATTAAGCAGATTAAAAATAGAATAAACTTTCTAATGCACCCCTCCCACAAACCTGCTGTAAATTATGAAACAAGCCATTAGGGAAAAACAAAATAGGGTCCAGCTGTATTTGTAATGAGACTCAATATTTTAAACGACAAGGGAATTAGTAAATGTTTTAGGATATATTGCAAAACACTGATGATGTTACCTAGTTTGGGTAATGAAATGTCTGCAAGAAAACCACTAAACTCATTGAGTGCCAAGGACCAGTGGTGGGATTCAATTTTTTTTCTTCCGGTTTTGTAGGCTTGGTGGGTGTGGCAGGGGAAGGATACTGTAAAATCCCCATTCCCTCCCAATCAGCTGGGACTCGGGAGGCAGAGAATAGATGGGGGTCAGTCAGGGGTGGTATTTACCGGTTCTCCAAACTACTCAAAATTTCTACTACTGGTTCTCCGGAACTGGTCAGAACCAGCTAAATACCACCTCTGCCAAGGGCCCCACAGTCTTCCTCCTCCTCCTCCTCCTCCTCCTCCTCCTCCTCCTCCTCCTCCTCCTCCTCCTCCTCCTCCTCCTCCTCCTCTCTGCAAACTCTCTGCAAACTCTCCTAGCACTGATGATGTTCCCTAATGAAACATCTGCAAGAAAACAACCAAGCTCAGAAAGCACCAAGGACCCTCCAAAAACAAGAGGTCTAGTGCACAGCTGTGTTGATACTAAATGAAGGAACTGAATTATTTCAGTGGAAGACGCTGCAACTAAACTTGTGTGAATTGTGATGGGAACATTTCGTAAGTAGACATGATTTAACTTCTTTACAAAACAGCGAACGCTTGGTTTAGCCAAGTGGCAGCTTGGAAACGGTGGATGATATGCCATGAATTTCTGTTCCCGTTTCATTTACACCACATGCTTTTCAGACCCAATGAAAGGTCAGCAAAAGGAAACAGCTTTGTGCCTAGTGAATTAGTCACATGAAAAGAACAGCCAGTGTTTCTCAAAAGCTGGACCCAAGACAAAGCCTACCGACAAGGGTCATGTAGCAGATGTCAGGGTTCCAAGTAACCTCCCCCAAAAACAAAAACTCCGAGGCTTAAGTTTCCTCAAAGTTCTATTTTATTAGAGATGTTGGCACATCCGGGAAAACCAGAATCTGAAAACTTCCAGGTTTTTCCCATCCAAAACAAAGTTCCAGCCTCTGCACAGCACCCACAGGTCCATCAAATGGCCCAATCAGGCACCGTCCCGACTGGAGATGCCTCCTAGTCATGCCACTCCAGGTGCAGGTCAGTGTCCTTGACTCTCTGAGAAAGGAATGTTATTTAGACTATATATCTCCCATACTCCATATACCGTATTTTTCAGACTATAAGACACATTAGTGTATAAGATGCACCAAGAGGTAAGTATGAAAAAAAAATTGTCCTCCCCGTCCCCCCAAAAGCACTCTGCAGGCTTCAGCAGGGCTGGGGTAAGACAAAAATGCTCCCATTTTGGCGGGGGGGGGGGGGGAAATGGGCGAAAAATGGGCCTTCCCCCAGCCCTGCTAAAGTCTGCAGAGTGCTTCTGGGGGAAAGTAAAAATGCCCCATTTTTTGGCAAAAATGGGATGCGTGGCAGGACTTCGGGAGGCCAAAAATCACTGTATTCGGTGTATAAGATGCACCAACATCTCCACACTCTTTTGGGGCAGGGGGGGGGGGGGAGATGCATCTTATACTCTGAAAAATATGGTAATCCCCCCTCCCATTTTCCCACAGACTAAATGTGACAGTCTTGAAGGCCCAATGCAAAAGATGGCTTGCAGGCCTGACTGCAGAGCCTACCTCCTATTCTGGCCCTTTTGCCCTGTTGCCTCTGAACCCTGGGCAGAATACAGATCTTGCCGTTCAGGTTTTGCTGGCATGGTAGTAAGTGGGTGCTCCGGTGGGCCTGGAGCTCGACTAATAAGCGAAGGATAACAGAGGCTTTAAAGTGGGGAAGCCCTGGCGGTCACCGCCCAACTTGGCTCAATTTTACTTTTCAGGGTTTTTCGATGTCAGGACAAGGACTGGCTTGTTGTTGAAAGAACCCAGCAACCAAGTTACCATAGAGATGGAGTCAGCTGTGAGAGGCTGACAATGTCCCCTGAAGCAGACATTGCCATTTGCTGGGCTACTTCAGTAAAGAATCTGTAGCTCTCGTCAACAGCCCCCGCTGTGCGCATCCACAAAGGGGTCTGTCTTTGGGGGCCAGGAGGGGAAGGGCTGCTTAACCCTCTCTCGCCTTGCAAGGGGGAAGGCCAAAATGGGAGGCTGGCCTCGCCCTGCTAGGCCTGCTTTCCCAGGCACGGGCCAAAGGAAAGGCAAGCTTCTAGTTCCTTTGATGGTGGGAAAAAAACCCTGTGTGGTAAGGTTCTTTAAGGCCCCAAAGACATGTTTTCATGAAAGGAGTGTGAGGCTGTGACTGTATGGGTTGCCTTGATGTATGCGGTTATGTGCTGTGAGTTTTACAAAAGTTATATAGAATACAATAAAATAACAGAGTTGGAAGGGACCTTGGAGTTCTAATCCAACCCACTGCTTAGGCAGGAAACCCTACACCACTTCAGACAAATGGATAGCCAACATCTTCTTAAAAACTCCCAGTGTTGGATCATTCACAACTTCTGGAGGCAAGTTGTTCCACTGGTTAATTGTTCTCACTGTCAGGAAATTTTTCCTCATTTCTAAGTTGCTTCTCTTCTTGATTAGTTTCCACACCATAGTTTGACTCCCTCTTCTTTGTGGCAACTTTATGCCTTTATATTGTTTTCCTTTAATTTAAATTGTGGTATTATTCTTTTTGTTTATTTCAATTGTATGCTGTCCAGAATCATATATCTATATCATCTCTCTCTCACTCCTCTCTTTCTCATATCTATCTATCTATCTATCTATCTATCTATCTATCTATCTATCTATCTATCTATCTATCTATCTATCTATCTATCTATCTATCTATCTATCTATCTATCTATCTATCTATCTATCTATCTATCTATCTATCTATCTATCTATCTATCTATCTATCTATCTATCTATCTATCTATCTACCTACCTACCTACCTACCTACCTACCTACCTACCTACCTACCCACCCACCCACCCACCCACCCACCCACCCATCCATCCATCCATCCATCCATCCATCATCTTTTTCCTTGGCTATAGTGTGGTGATAGTATTTAATTTTCACCTTCTCTTCCTCCTCCTCCTTCCAAGGTCTACCCTCCCCTGGGATTTCCTAGTGGTCTCCTTCCCAATTCTAATTCAGTCTCTTTCTGTTTAACTGTTGGAGATCAGCTTCGGGCAGCTCAGCACAGGTGTCTAAAAGCTCTGAGAAAAGTAGGTAGATAGGGATTATTCTGGGAATAAATAATTCTTCTCTCAAGACACCCCAGGAGTGATTCTGGGCTGGAGTGAGACATTCTATTTGCAAGGTTTTGGCTATAGAAAGAATTGTCTCTGAAGATGTGCAGCATAATAGTGGACCCCTTGCATTGTGGAGTGATCTCTCCCCCCCACCCCTCTCTCTGTGTACAAAAGTCAGTGCTATGCAGAGGTGGGTTTCATATAAGTTTACTACCGGTTGTCTCTGTGCTCGCTTTGTGAGCATGTGCACCTTCTGCACATGTGCTTTGTTCACGCACACATGTGCATGCTGACCAGCTGACTTTGGCCTTCTTTTGAGGCTGTTTTTCACCCTCCGGAGGCTTCCCTGAAGCCTCCAAAGTGCAAAAAACCGGCCCTACGGGCAAATCGGAAATCTATTCCCGAACGTCCAGTTTGGAGGCTTCAGGGAAGACTCCGGAGGACGAAAAATGGCTTCAAAAAAAGGCCAAAGTCAGCTGGCCAGCGTGCACATGCACTCTAGCCAACTGACAGGGCAACGCCTCGTGTGCCGTGACAAATGGCTCTGCGTGCCACCTGTGGCACGCATGCCATAGGATCACTGTCACGGGCATAGAGCGTGGGAAGACGGCCACTATTGGTTTACCCGAACCAGTCCAAACCGGCTGAATATCACATCTGCTGCTGTGGTGACTTCCTGTCCTCCTTTCCTCTTTGCTTTTGCAATGTCTGAATGCTGTGATGTAGCCGCCTTTTGAACAGTTTTCTGCAGAAATGGGAAGGCACGCTTTTATCACGCTTGAGATAGATGAAGCGCACCCATCTCCCTTTCATTCGTTTTAACTATTTTTTATTTTTGCTGAACAGATCTTCCGTTGACACAGGACCGATGTGGCCTTGCTAAACACTCTTATATTTCCCCATAGTTCAGTAAAAGATCTGGCTTCAGAGGAGAAAAATATGTACAGTAGAACGAAAAACATTTGAGGGGCTGCCTATGTCACTTGCTTGATTTTTTTTTTCAGCAGAAGAAACAATGCCATTATACAGACCCAGCTTCTGGTTGCTACAGTGATCGGTTGTAAAATAAAAATTAATGGCATTGAGACAATTGTTCCATTATAGGGAGAGCTTGCATTCGTGTCATAAAACGGTTCTGTTTCTTGCACTTGACAGCTGGTTTTTGGAGCTCCCGGTGAATTTAGGAAGGGAACTCTGTATCTTTTGCTGGAGGCGGTTCTCAGGGAACCACAGCAATAATACTTAAGACTGTTTATATTTATTGCAAAAAGCTTTCAATCCCTTAGCAAATGTTGTGCCAGGAGGCAACGAAAGTTCTTGAACTGCAGTTTTAGGAAAATTAAGAGGCATTTGCCTCTAGTGAGTCTCTTGAGGCCAGAATTGTGAGGTGCAAGTATCTCCAAATAGTTACAGATACTATTTTAACTCCCCAACAGACATCCCTGTTTGTAGCCATTGGCTGAGGCAGTGTTTCTCAACTTTGACATGCTGGCTGGGGAATTCTGGGAATTGAAGTCCACATATCTTCAAGTCTCAGGAATGATGTGGTGGAGCTTTCGCCTCACAATCAGAATGCTATGAGTTCGATCTTAAGTAGAGACAGATATTTCTCTCTCTGGGCACACTGCAAATATATCTGCTGAACAAAACTCCTCATTGGCAACAGGGAATGGCATCCGGCCAGTAAAACACCCTGCTAGCTCCATTCTGTTGCCCAGACTCCACCCTGCAAGGGATTATTAGGTCATTAAAAGAGGATGACAATATCTTCAAGTCTGGGACTTGAAGTCTGCATATCTTCAATTCTTGGGAATGGTGTGGGGGCCTAGAGGTGGAGCTCTCGCCTTACAATCAGGAGGCTGTGAGTTCGATACTAGGTAGAGCCGGTATTTATCTCTCTGGGAATGATGAGAATATATTTGCTGAACAAAACTCCGCATTGGTGATAGGGAGGGCATCTGGCCAGTAAACGTTCAGTTTCATTTGATAGCCCTTACTCCACCCCCACAAGGGATTATGGGGTCGTTAAAAGAGGATGATGATATCTCCACACTTCTTCAACTTGCCAAGGTTGAGAAATATTGTTGAGAGTATTCTTTGGGTTGTATGTTCCTAGAAGTCCTTCCTCCTTTGTTGACAGTTATGGAGAGGAACTTGGAGAAACTATGTAGAGACAGTAAGCAAAACATGAACGAAATAATTCTTGAATAAGCTTCTTTCCCATTTTTCTTCTGATTCTTGAGGAACGTATTTGGTTCTGCCTTAGGTCTTGGAGGTATCAGAGAGAGAGAAAAGGGAAAACACAATCTGCATACAAGGAAGTAAACAAATGACTGCTGTGCTACTGTATAAAATGCAAGGGAAAGATAAAGTGCTAACATAAGAAATATTTAAATTGTTAACATGTCAAAACTCACTCAGTTACGGTTGTTTATGGCAGCAAAAGGGACAGAGACCCTGAAAGTTATAATTCAAACAACAACCATATGAAGTAAACCTTGCAACTGAGGCTAGTAATTGTTCCTGGAATTGTAAATAAATAAATGAATAACCCTGGTATCTAGGAACTGGAATAACTGCTTTTATAGCACTGCACGTACAGTACATACTCTTTTTAGTTTAGTTTTGTACAGTGAAATTTTTCCCCACATCTTTTAAAAATTATTTTTATTAACCATTTTACCTTTAAAAGCAGAAAGAAAAACACAATAAAAAACAAAAAACAAAACATACATAACACTATAAAATAATTGTACAGCCTTCTGCATCGGCATTCATGTTTAGCCTTCTACATTCTACATTGCCTTCCTATTGATTTTACCTTCTCTAATAATATAATAACAGTAGTAATGATATAACACTTGTAATGATATTAATTGTTCATATCACCTTTATATTTACATTATAGTCAATACTTTAAGTTTGATAGTGATTACTAACTTTGGTTACTTTTTATTCAATACTGGTTTAGAAAAAAAACCAAACACACAAACTTCTATTTACTGTTTTGTACAATGAAATTAAATGTGATCTTCAGTGTACAATGACATCATGTTGTTGGATGGTATACAAACTTGTGCAAAATGCAAAGATTTTCCTGCATTACTGTCTCTCAGTTTTATGATGGGAGTCCAAAGGACTAGAATCCTGCTGTTCAATACCACTACAGTTAGATTGTGCCATATGTGGCTTAGATGCAATGGAGCATTTAGAACCCAAAATAAAAGGGACAGAATCCTTCAATGTGGCTACAAAAAATGGGTCACCCAGATGTGTGAAAATATGACATCCAAGAGAAGACATTTAATTACCCATTGCACTGATGATGTTAACTAGTTGGGTAACAAAATGTCTGCAAGAAAAACAACTAAAAGACAGCACAAGAAACCCACCCATTTGATCCCCGGCTAGGGGGGAAAAGCCATTTTTTTGGCAGTGGTTATTTTCTTCCCGAGTTGTCAAAATGTCACTGGGCTGGGAATAAGATGACAAAACATCTTCCCCTTTTCCCTGGCAAGTGTGCTGCAGATATTACAAAATGTTCAATAGACACTCATGCGTTCTTTCACTTTCTACCGTGTTTTCCCGAAAATAAGATAGGGCCTTATTTTCTTTTTATGTGGGGTTCCTCAGGGGTCGGTCCTCTCGCCCCTCCTGTTTAACACATATATGAAGCCGCTGGGTGAGATCATCCGTGGTTTTGGGGTGGAATACCATCTGTACGCTGACGACACTCAGCTGTACATATCCATCCCAGACCACCCCAACGATGCCGCCGAAGTGCTGTCCCGGTGTTTGGAGGCCATACGGATCTGGATGGGTGGTAACAAACTCAGGCTCAACCCTGCCAAGACCGAGTGGCTGTGGTTTCCGGCACCCCGGTTCAGCCAACTCTGGCCATTGGAGGCGAAACACTGGCCCCCGTGGAGAGGGCGCGCAATTTGGGTGTCCTCCTGGATTCCCGGCTGTCCATGGAGGACCATGTGGCGGCCGTGGCCAGGGGGGCGTTTCATCAGGTACGCCTGATGCGCCAATTGCGCCCCTTACTGGACCGGGCTGCCCTTCGCACAGTCACTCAAGCTCTCGTGACGTCCCGACTCGACTACTGTAATGCTCTCTACATGGGGCTTCCCTTGAGGTGCACTCGAAAGCTACAGTTAGTCCAAAACGCAGCCGCGGGTGATTATGGGAGCCACCAGATGCTCCCACATAACACCGATCCTGCGCGAGCTACATTGGCTTCCTGTGGCCTTTCGGGTGCGCTTCAAGGTTTTAACGACCATCTTTAAAGCGCTCCATGGCTCGGGGCCTAGTTATATGCAAGACCGCCTCTTGCCCCATACATCCCTGAGACCGATACGCTCCCACAGAGAGGGCCTTCTCAGAGTGCCGTCGGCCAGACAATGCCGACTGGCGACACCCAGGGGAAGAGCCTTCTCTCTGGCGGGCCCAGCTCTTTGGAACGACCTACCCCCTGAATTACGCACCATCACCGACCTCCGCCTCTTCCGCCAATGTCTTAAGACATACCTGTTCCAACAAGCCGGCCTAACCTAACCTCCCACGGGGACTTTTTAGAAAGTTTTAAATTGGGTATTTTAATATTCGGCTTTTAGCATAGGATAGGACAGTTTAATATATATTTTAAATTATGTATTTATTTTTTGTATTTTGTATGTTTTTAAATTTCCTGTGCGCCGCCCTGGGTCCTCTGTGGAGAAGGGCGGGATATAAATATGAATAAACTAAACTAAACTAAACTAAACTTTTGACATCCCCCCCAAAATGTTGCTTGGGCCTTATTATGGGGGGGGGGGGGCTCTGCAGCCAGCCCACAACTATTGAGCGTACTCCCAGAGCGGCAACTGCCAGAAGACTGGGGCATCCTACCTCCGTGCTTTGGAAGCCGCAGAAAAAGCCATGCAGCTGGTGGTTGCAGCAGCGGAGATGCCCTGGCTCTGCATGTAGACTTAGGCAAGGACATCATGAGCCTGGGAGTCACGTGAGTGGGGAGCGGAAAAGCTGCTCAGGCAACCCCCCTCTCCAGCCATGCAGAGCCCCATTCATTGACCTAGGGGCATTCCGAAGGTGCCGAGCTGCGAGAGCCGGAGGGTGGTGAACAGGCTCTCCCATGGCTTGGTGATGCCCCTAGGTCAGTGAATGGCGCTGTGCCCGTCTCGAAAGGGGGGTTGCCGGTCAGCTCCTCGCGAGCGTGGTCACCTCATGGCTGCTGTGTTGCTGCTGTGACAGTGTAACACAGCCATTCGACCCTGAGGCTGTGCTTGGCTCTTCAGGAGCCCGCTCGCAAGAGAGCAGCCACCTGACAACCCCCCTCTCCAACTGGACACAGTGCCGCTGACCAACCTAGAGGTACCCAAAGGCGCCAAGCAACCCCCACCTCATTCCCGTAGCTTGGCGCCTTTCCCCCCCCACCTCATTCCCGTAGCTTGGCGCCTTCAGGATACCGCTAGGTTGGCGAGCAGTGCTCTGCCTGACTGGAGAGGGGATTGTCCAGGGGGCTTATTTGGGGGGGGGGGTTGATATTTTTGCCCACCCAAAATATGTGGCATTGCCTTAGTTTCAGGGCATGTTGTATTTTCAGGGAAACACGGTATCTGCAGACATGGAAAAGCTAAAGATGCCGTTTCTCCAAGATATAAGAACTCTGCCAGGAAAATGTTGGCCACATTAGCAGAGGCTTGTGTGTGTGTGTGTGTGTGTGAAAGAGAGGGGGGGTTGCTGCTGGCATTGCTGCTGGTTTGGTGCACATTTGCAACTAAAAATGCCTGCGCATGAGCAAAATGTTAGAAAAGGGGGAAAATTACATTTCTGTCCATGTGCAGAACTGAAAATCAAGATGGCGCCATAGGAGAACCAGTTCCGGGGTGTGGCAGGCCTGGGTTGCTGCTGGTTCCAGCGATGCAGGCTGCCAAGTTACTACTGGTTTGGCCGTACCGGTCCAAACTAGTAGGAACTCACCTCTGGTGTGAGTGTGTGTGCGTGTGTGTGTGCGTGCGCGCATGCGCACTTGGGCAAGGAAAAAGGTTGCAACAAGAATCTGGCAGGAAACAAAGCCCTCCTGTGACAAGCAGGGACTCTGCTTCCTGCATCTTAAAATCAAGGCCTCCCCTGCAGTCAGCACTGGTGACAAGGCACAACAGTGCAATGCCTGACTGCTGAAAAACAACCACAGCATAAAAGATAGGCAGGTATATGTGGAAGTGAAAAAAAATGGCTAGACTTAAAATGTCCAGTGCTACTAGCTTTAAAGTCCCCCTTATAACTGTAAACAATGTAAAATATCCACAGCTTTGCAGTAATCTCTATTGCAGGAGCAGAGAGAGTTTACCATTCTTCAGTTATGAAGCCTGCTCTGCACATTCATGCTGTTTGCATCAGTGATTCACATGGATCCTTTAAGAAAAGACTTACCCATTCATTCATTCATTCATTCATTACCCAGAAAGTGGACCTTGAATCTTGCTGACCTCTGTGCAGTTTTATTGGCAGCAGGATGAAAGTGGTTTGCTCTTGCAGCCTCTTCTTTTTAATTTCCCAGCCTTTAACCTGATGGCAGAGGTGAGTTGCTCCCAGGTCGGCCCGGTTCGGCTGAAACGGTAGTGGGATTCAGGCCTGGGTCCCAGAACCAGCAGTGACCCAGGCCTGCCATGCCCCTGAACCAGTTCCCTCGTTGCTGCTGGGCCATCGCCATTCTCCATAGTGGAGAGAGGAGTATCCAGACTGGGTTGACTTCATCCACTCATTGATTGGACTGAGCCTGACAAGACCTTTAAACCACTCCCATGTTGACAGGCAGATCCCAGCTTCGACTCAGTCCATCAATGTGGATGTTTGGTCATCAAGTTGGTCATCTGTGCATATGCAAAGAACAATTTACACTGAACAATGCA
The DNA here is from genome assembly GCA_039707465.1 of Rhabdophis nuchalis. NCBI lineage: Eukaryota > Metazoa > Chordata > Lepidosauria > Squamata > Natricidae > Rhabdophis > Rhabdophis nuchalis. Next base: position 105,603,447 of record CM077645.1, read on the forward strand.
TGCGTGTGTAGCATGCATCTGGCGTGCGTGCAGGTTGCAATTCAGTAAGTAAAACTGGCAGCAACCCACCCCTGCCTGGTGGGTGTCTCCCATCCAAGTATTAACCAGGTATAATTCTCCTTCCCCTCATCTTTTATTCAATAAAAACAATAACGGAGAGCAAATAAGGGTAATTAAAATTCAAAAATATCTCAGCAGTTAACAAGCACATTAAAAAGATCTAAAAACCAGTCACAATTCAAACAACTGATTGTATAATCTGCGTTAAAGAAAAACTAGAAGGTGGACTATTATGGTTTTCAAAAAGGACATTTTTCCTCTAATGGAATCAAAGGTAATCTTTTCCCATAATAACAAATTTTCATACCAGACGTCTAATGATTTGTGGTTCTGTTTTTCCACCATTGTGCAATAGCCAATCTCACAGCAGCAAATTGATCATTTATGTTTTCAGTTCTTTGAGTTGTCTAACTATATAATGACACTAAACCTATTTTGGGCCCATAACTACATTTTTAGCATTCTTCAATCAGTCCAATTAAACTAGAGGCTGCTTCTATGTTGTGGCCTGTCGACTGCTGGTCCTTCCAGCAGCCAAATCAAGAGGAGGAGGCAGCGGTGTGGGAGTCAGGGCCAGCCTGAGAGCTTGAAGGGGGGAGACAGAATGGAGCTGGCAGAGATAGAGACAGAGGCAGAGCCTGAGCTGGCCGTCAGCCCTCAGATGGGGAGTTAACAACCCCCATGTCTGAGGGTGGCTGATGAGAAAGAGGATGAACAACTGGGTCCAGTGCCTGATGCACAGATGCACAGAAGACAGAGGAGAGGAGAGCAGTGGAAATGTATGGGCCGATCCTTGGGACGGAAGAGCCACTGCTGCTAGCAAAGCCCCATCCTAGCTCTGGGGATAAAGGCAGGGGGAGAGATGAATAGATGTGCCAGACAATCTCCTTGCTGGACAGATTTCTAAGCCTGCTGTGTGAGAGAGAGAGACTTTTGCTGGGGATGCTGGCACTCCTAATAAAGGGAACATATATTTAATTACAGAAGATTTGTCATGTTTGGGAGCTGGATCAGAACATTCTAGTCAGTTCCTGTACAATTACCTGACCAAGAGGACATTTTTATTTATTTATATGAGTCTGTATTGTAGATATGCCAAAAAGGGAAGTGATGTCAACATTGCTACAGAGCAATGTAGAGTCTTTATCTTAAAATCACATTAATCAATATTCATCCCTACTTTGCTGCTGCCCTAAATATTGCAATCAGCTGCACTTAAAGCAGCTGATTGCAATATATATAATTTCTAGACCGCTCCCTCTCCCCAAGGGGACTCGGAGCGGTGCACAGGGAAATTAAGACAATAAATATATACAAAACAGTTTAAAACAAATTAAACATTAAGACCCTGCGCTAAAATTCCCCAAAACCAATCACTAAAACCCTAAACCCTATAATACTGTAATAAGAGGCTACCCTAGGCCGGCCAAGCAGAAAAAGTGCGTCTTCAATTTCAGACGGAAGAAACGGAGGTCCGTGGTAATTCTAATATCGGGGGGGAGGTCGTTCCAGAGGGCAGGGCCCGCCACAGAGAGAGCCCTTCCCCTGGGCGTCGCCCGCTGACAAAGTCTAGTGGACGGCACCCGGAGAAGTCCCTCTCTGTGGGAGCGAATCGGCCGTGAGGAAGTATGGGGCAGAATCCGATCCCGCAGATAGCTAGGTCCCGAGCCATGGAGCGCTTTAAAGATGGTGACTAACACCTTGAAGCGCCATTTGGACCCATTTCCCACAGAAAAGAAAATACTTCTAAAAGATCTTTATTGATGGCCAGCTGCTTACTCTGAATAACTGGTGGTGTTAGTGTTTGCCTTTAAAGCCCTAATCATGTTTGGACTTGAGGAGAGACCTCATCACTTATTAAGAACCTTTTCGGGCCTTCTACAAAAGAGTATCTTCTCAAGATGTTCTTCAGATGTTCTTCAGAACATCTTCCATCGTTTCCTTGGCTGGATGTGGAAGGTGACCTTCTCAGATCCTCCCACTGTGGTAACGTTTGCTGAGCATTCTTTCCAAACAGAAAGACGGGATGCAGTGCCAATAAACAAACATAAAATAAAGCACACCGAGCCTTAGAGTCTTCCATCTGTTAGTACTTTTTAGTCCTTTCAGAATGTAAATTATGCCGTTCTTTACTGATGGGAATTTCAGACAACCTGGCAGAGCATGACAGGAGCTGAAACTGAAAACATGGGGGGATTGTCACCTGTTGTTCTAAAGAGAATTAGGCGGGGGTGAAAATGTAACACTCAAATTGGATATGTGACCACATTCACTCCTTCCTGTGTGTGATGGTTCAAAGTGTTCTGATCACTTCCCAAGTATGTGGAGGTTTCACCTGGACTTTGAGGATGTAATGCACTGTGCTTGTCAGACAGGCTCAATAATTTCAAGGAATGACTTGGAAGCAGGGGTGGGCTGCTGGGGTTTCAGGAGAACATCTAGCTAAGATTCTGTGCAGTTCAGAGAACCCCCAAATCCCACTCCTGGCTGGCCTCGGCTACCTCGTCCCTCCCAGGAGTCCCCACATGGCCTGTTTTGGATGCAGGTAAGTTAAGGTTACCAGACATCCCGCTTTCGGCGGGACAGTCCTGGTTCACCAGCAGATGTCCCAAACCCCACCGCCTCTTCAAAATGTCCCGCTTTTTGTGGGCAGGCGGCGGACGCGGATAGCTGAGAGCACCGGCTCGGGTGGGGAGGGTGTTGGGGCCGAGGAGAGGGGGGGGTGCACACTCCGGTGCGGCATGCGCCTGTGCAGAGGGCATCGGGGCTGAGGAGAGGGGGGCGTGCTCTGGCGTGGCATGCGCCTGTGCAGAGGGCGTTGGGGCGGAGGCGCACTCCCACCCACCCCCATGGGGCCCTCTTTAAAGGCGGTGGTGGTGGCCCGGTGGTGCTGAGAGCCACTGGCTCAGGCGGGAAGGGGGAAGGTGGCCCGAGGCGGCTGCTTTCAGCTCGGCCAATCACGCCGGCATGATGGGCTGTCAGTCGCTGGCTCGGGCCACCTTCCTCTCCCTGCCCCAGCTGGTGGCTCTCAGCGCCACCGGGCCACTGCTGCTGCCTTTAAAGAAGGCCCTGCGGGGGCGGGTGGGAACACGCCCCCGCCCCGACGTCCTCTGCGCAGGTGTGTGCCATTCCGGAGCATGCCCCCCCTTTCCTCGGCTCCAACGCCCTCTGCGCAGGCGCGTACCGTGCCGCAGCGTGCGTCCCCCCCCCATCGACGGTGTCCCGCTTTGGGAGTTTGAAAATCTGGTCACCTTAAGGTAAGTGCAGGGTGTGCACAGAGGCTCAGGGAGGGCAAAAAGTGGGCCTACTTGAAGTTCAGGCCCATTTGCGGCCTCCAAAGGGTCTCTGGATCCTGAGGAGGCTGTTTTTGCCCTCCCGGAGGCCAGGAAGCAGTGGTGAAATTCAAATTTTCTTACTACCAGTTTTGTGGGTGTGGCTTGGTGGGTGTGGCAGGGGAAGGATACTGTAAAACCTCCATTCCCACTCCACTCCAGAGGAAGGATACTGCAAAATCTCCATTCCCTCCCCACTCCTGGAGAAGGATAGTGCAAAATTTCCATTTCCTCCCCACTCCAGGGGAAGGATACTGCAAAATAGAGGTGGTATTTGCCAGTTCTCCGAACTACTCAAAATTTCCGCTACTGGTTCTCCAGAACCTGTTAGAACCTGCTGAATTTCACCCCTGCTAGGGAGGGGAAAATGCCCCCCTGCTGTGGTGCAGGAGGCCAACCAGGCAGAGATACCCTTGCCAAATGTTTTGAAGCTCACCCCTGCTCGGAAGTACAGATAGCCCTCGACTTACAACAGTTCATTTACTGACCATTCAAAGTTACAACGGCACTGAAAAAGTGACATGATGAATTTTCACACATGTGACTGTTGTAGCAACCCCCTGATCATGTGATCAGAATTCAGATGCTTGGCCATTGACTCATATTTATGATGGTTTACAGTATTCCCGAGGTCACATGATTCCCCTTTGTGACCTCCTGGCAAGCAAAGTCAGTGGGGAAAGCCAGATTGTGCACTTACCAACCGTGTTACTAACTTAACAGCTGCAGTTAACAATTGTGGCAAGACAAGTTGTCGAATGGGGCAAAATTCGCTTAAGAAAGGTCTCACTTAGCAATAGAAATTTTGAGTTCAAAGGTGGACGTAGGTTAAGGACTATCTATTGTGTGTGTGGAGGCTGGAAGAATGCAGGGAGCGTGACTTCTATTGGGGATAATATAATCAGACTAGGGTGGAAAAGTATCTGGATCTATTGATTTTAATTTATATTAAAGGAGAACATATTGCTTGCCAGAGTGGACAAGCTTATAGACTTCTGTAATTTAAAACATACTCGTTTCCCTTCTGCTCTCTGGGGAAAATCTCTACTGCAGAGATGGCGAGAGATAAAGTGTCTCTCACATCCGTTTTAATATCTGTGAACGTTTCTCAGTTTTCAATTTGCACATCATAAGGTTGTTTTAGTCTGTTTTCTGCATCAGTTTACAAATTAACATGGAAATAACATCAGCCACTGCAGGAAAAAAAAAACCTGAAAGAAAGCACGTACATTGTTGTACTTGGAGATTTGAAAGTTCTTCTGTGTATGCATTTCCCAGCCTTCTCCTTTCCTCCCTCTCTTCCTGTCGCCATCTTCCTTTTCCTTATCCTTCTCCTCCTTCATCTTCATCATCTCCTCCTCTTCCTCCAAGTAAACCACAGGGACTTGTCCAGATTGAATGGGGGGGGGGGATTATAGCATTTGGGGGAAAGGGGTAATTTTCATTCAAAAACCAATTTCATTGTAATTTTAGTACAATGACAATAAAGATTATTATTATAATTCTCTTTTAGGATCCTTATTCTATAGACAGAATCTCAGGTGTGTTTTATGCTATATCTTTAGGATTCAGAGGTACTCATTAGACACGAGTGTGAGTGTAAAAAATATATATGATTTTTTTAAAAAAAATGCTATTTCAAAACTTTCATTGTAATTGTCAGAGTATGCCCTAATTAAATCATGAGCCTCGGGCCAAGCTTCAAAAGAAATCCTGCTATTTATTAGGAGCAACATGTCGGCACGTACTCAAGTGAAGCCAACTCTGACCCCACGTAATTTATGGTCCAATTATGATCCTGCTTCTCCCCTCCCCCCAGTGTGTGTCATAAATCACATTCTCCAATGGAGCACTTTCGTGGGTTGTAGAGATCACTCACCCTCCAGCTGCTGTGGGTAACCTGGGAGAAAGCCTTGAGAAAGATATGCCTGGAATGTGCTTCTGTTTATGGCTGCTGTGCTCCTTCATCAGTTTCCCATCCCCTTTGCCTATGGCAACTCAAGAGCAGGCCAGGGATGCTTTGCGAGTTGACAGTAGTACCCTCAAAGCACCAGAAGTCCTTTGTTTTTTTTTTTAACTCCTACATTTTCTCCAAGAGCTTAAGGCAATTTAGTTTTAATCTCTTCCAAGCAAAGTAACTCAGGGAACTGCCATGATTGGGGAAACAGGGGACTTGAACCCAACTTCAACTACAGGTAGTCCAACATTTTAGCCCCCACGTCATAGACTATTGTTTTAACTTTTGTGATGAAGGTTTTTCTGTTGACTTGGCTATTTGTTCTGAGGTCTTGACCTGCAAATCTTGGAAGAGATCAGAGAAATCAAAAGCTAGATTTGGGGAAATTCCACCTCTGGAGTCACAGAAAATGGAATAAATTTCCTTTGCATGGAGAAGGAGACTTGAAGTTGGCATTAGCTCAGCTGAAGGAAAATGTTATCTCAGGATTTTATAGGCTTTCAGAAAGTTAAGAATTGCTTTGATTGAAACACACTTCTCAGTTTCACATAAACAGGAAACGGCATGATTTAAGAAAGATGATAAAAATTTAAGATACAATCTAAAGGGTTCCAATTTTTGAGCAGCTAATTTATTACTGAAAGACACGAACGACATGAATAAAAGCTTGATACAAATGGAACTACTCATAGCTAAGCAAATAAAGGTGCTGAGACATTATCAACTTGTGTGTAAAACAATTAGCAAAACATCCTTCAGATCCTTAATGACTAAACAATTTATTGTGACATAAACCAAACATGCAGTTCAGCTCATTTGTTTTTTTTTGCATGAAAAGGTATTTTCGTTTGCAGATAAATGTTTAGCAAGACATATAAACATTGGATGAAATAAAATGTGACCAGTGGTTGGATTCAAATTTTTTTACTACCAGTTCTGTGGGTGTGGCTTGGTGGGTGTGGCATGGCTTGGTGGGCATGGCTTAGTTGATGTAGCAGGGGAAGGATACTGTAAAATCTCCATTCTTTCTCCACTCCAGGGGAAAATTACTGCAAAATCCACATTCCTTCCCAATCACCTGGGACTCAGGAGGCAGAGAACAGATGGGGGTGGGACCAGTCAGAAATGGTATTTATCGGTTTTCTGAACTACAGTACTCAAAATTTCCACTACTGGTTCTCCACAACTGGTGAGAACCTGCTGAATACCACCTCTGATCTGTCAGAGTTTGTTGCATAAATTCAAATCCAGAAGCACATACAGATAACTGATGCAGCAGAATTCATTAACTTTTTTATATACATAAGAATAGATTAATAAATGTACAATACCAACAGGTGGTTTTTCCAAGTAAACACAAGGCAGGAGAGTTATAGGCAAACACAAGCAGTTAGCTTCTTTTCAGCAGACAAACCCAAACAGATTTCTAGTTTACTTCTCAGAGCAGCAGACTGCTTAAGTTTCTATTTCAATCCTCTGCACAGACTCAAATCTGTTTAAGCTCCCATTGGCTGACGCAGTTGCTATGCCAATTCATTGGCTGATCTTGTTCCCGTGTCTCTCCAAGTCATAAATATTTTTACCTCCTGAACCCCTGAAGAACCTCCTGAACCCCTGAAGAACTAGAACTATGACTCCATGGGGCTGAGTATGCTGGATGTCCTATCCACAATAGGAAAGCCCTGGATTCTGGCTGGCTACTTTAGCTCAATTAAAAACTGAGAAGCAAACTTTGTGGCTTGAATCTAACTCAGTCTGATTCTTTCAATTATGTCTACCAGTGTTTTACTCAGTGGAATAGAATAATCAAATGTCAGGTCGTAAATCTGTACTTAGTCCAGACTGTTCCTTATGTGCTTTCACTTTACTGAATTTTGGGCTGGCAGTTGGATGCTGGTGACTGCCATTTGGTACTTAATATCATCCGTGGACTTTAGGCCTTGGCTGCCCTTATTATTATGACTTCACAATATTTTTGGAAGGTCATTCTCATACATAAAAGCGACTGCCAGATGTTTTGGTATCATGACTAGAATAATAATTGGCCCTCAAGAATGAGAGGTTGATGGAGCATCATTCATTCTTCATTAGTAGGGCATGACCCAGTTCTCATGAATAATAATAATAAAATATTTAATCATCCACTCCACAGATTATAAACCTAAGCATTGGGGGAATACTAAAAGTTTATATGTAAGACCATTGCAGAATTATGACTGCAGGTTTCCCTTAATTGCCCAGTTAAGTGGTCTCCAAAACTATGTAGGGCAAGATCTGGTTAATGCTGGATGGGAAACCATCACGATATTCCAGAGCTATTACGTAGCTATACAGAAAATTTGACAATATTTCCTGGAAGAAGAAAATCCTAAATTGCATTAATAGAGGGATATAATCAAGATCAAGTGAGGTATAAATACCACTCTATAAAGTCCTAGTAAGACCACACCTAGAGTACTGCATTCAGTTTTGGTCACCACACCATAAAAATGATGTTGAGACTCTAGAAAGAGTGCAGAGAAGAGTAACCAGGATGATTAGAAACCTGGAGGCTAAAACGTATGAAAAATGATTACAGGAACTGGGCATGGCTAGTCTAGTGAAGAGAAGGACCAGGGGAGACATGATAGCAGTCTTCCAATATTTGAGGGGCTGCCACACAGAGGAGGGGGTCAAGCTATTCTCTAAGGCACCCGAAGTCCAGACAAGGAGCAATGGGTGGAAACTGATCAAGGAGGGATTCAACCTAGAAACAAGGAGGAAGTTTCTGACAGTGAGAACAATCAACCCATGGAACAGAAGTTGCCTTCAGAAGTTGGGGGAGCTTTATCACTGGAAGCTTTCAAGAAGAGACTGGACTGCCATCTGTCAGAAATGGTATAGGGTCTCCTGCTTGAGTGGAGGGTTGGACTAAATGACCTATAAGGTTCCTTCCAACCAGTGGTGGGTTTCAAATTTTTTAGAACCTACTCTGTAGGTGTGGTCTATTTTGTGGGCGTGGCTTGGCAGTCATGTGACAGGGTGGGAGTGGCCACCTTTTAAAATGTGGTGAAACTCATTTAACAACGCTCTTGCTTAGTAACCAAAATTTTGGACTCAATTGTGATGATTAATTAATTAATTAATTAATTAATTCTTTCCTTCCTTCCTTCCTTCCTTCCTTCCTTCCTTCCTTCCTTCCTTCCTTCCTTCCTTCCTTCCTTCCTTCCTCCTTTCCTTTCCTTTCCTTTCCTTTCCTTCCCGTTGGGTCACTGGCAGCGGCGGGCCAGATTTACTTCCAGGTATGCTGGTGGAACCCCTCTTACAGGTTCTCTAAATTTCACCAACCGGCTCTCGCGAGTAGATGCGAGCCTGCAGAAACCCACCACTGCTTCCAACTCTGTTAATCTGTTAAGACAGTGGCAAATGTCTTCTGAATTGCCACTGGGAGAAAAAAAAACCTTTGAAGGTGTCAAAGATCAAGTGTGAGTCAAGGAAGACTTGAGTTTTTCTTTAAATAGTTGACATTAACCAATCTCAAGAGAACTCGTTTTTGTAATGCTTTAAAAGTTATCCAATAACCATTTTACTGGGGAAAAAACAAGGCCATTATTTCCTTCAGACAAAGCCCAGATGGGGCTGCTTCCCCAGAGATCCCCTTCTAGCTCTCCCACTGGGCTGAGACAGGAACAGGGAGAGCTGGGCATTCAGCTTAGCAGAGGAACTTAAGAAATGCTGAATTTCGCCATTTCTATACTCAAGTCTTGTTCTGACCTAGGTGTTTCCTGCAGCACGAAGACAAATCCTCGTCCCGATTAACCCCTTTTATATAATTTATAGTAAATTCCTCTCCAGCAAAGTCTTTCCTCTCCCACAGTCTTTCAAGATAGCTCACAATTACCAACCTTTATCAGGCTTGGAGAATGGCCAGGCCAATAGCTTTCATATGCTGCAATACTTGTCAAGAATGCAGCAATGGACTAATTGTCTCCTGCAAACTCCACTTCCCTTTCGCTCCTCTTTTATTTCCTCTGGGAGGGGCCATTTATTGTCTGGTCTTACTCCCAAGTTGATCCTTGTTCGTTAGCTGTTCCCTTCTCCTGGCAGCTCTGTGCATGTGCACACTGTGAAGAGGCTCCAGCTGTTCTTCTGCCCCACTGATGTCCGACTCTGAAGACAGCTGATAACTGTCAGACAACCCTGGCCCCATCTCTATCTCTGACACAGAGCCCTCACCAGAACCTTCCCCAGACTCCAGGACTGGTGTGTGTGTGTGTGTGTGTGTGTGTCCATTTTAAGTTCCATGGAGCATCCTGAATTTGTATGATCCTATTTCTCCTTTTGTGACTTTCTAAATGGTAAGCTTGGCAGTAAGGATCATTTCTTTTTATTTGTTTGTAAATAATCATGGGAGCTGTTTCATCAGAGGTTTTGGCCGCATATAACACCCATTAGTTTCCTGAGCTTTAATATGGATTAACTATTGGCGACTTTCCAAATATTAATCTTTTTATTGTTTTTTAACTTGCAAACCTTAGTGTTATATTAGCAAACTGGAATATACAGTATGCATACACATGAATTACATTCACAAAAACACACAGATGTGTGTTAGAGATATGATAGCAGTGTTCCAATATCTCAGGGGTTGCCACAAAGAAGAGGGAGTCAAGCTATTCTTCAAGGCACCTGAGGGTAGGATAAGAAGTAATGGGTGGAAACTAATCAAGGAGAGAAGCAACCTAGAACGAAGGAGGAATTTCCTGATACTGAGAACAATTAATCAGTGGAACAACTTGCCTCCAGAAGTTGCGAATGTTCCAACACTGGAAGTTTTTAAGAAGATGTTGGATCTATCTGAAGTGGTGTTGGGTTTCCTGCCTAAGCAGGGGGTTGAACTAGAAGACCTCCAAGGTCCCTTCCAACTCTATTATTCTATTCTATTCTATTCTATTTATCTATGTATCTGTGCATACTATCGACCTGTAAGACAGTACCAAAACAAAGAACAATGTTTAATTTGCAGCCATTAATTTCTGAAGACAGAATGTCAATAATCTCAGTATCATCACCATTAACTAGTTGTCTCATCAAAACAGTGGATTTCACCCCTGACATCCTGAGTTGGCTTCTGACAATAGAGTCAGTTTAGAGAGGAATAGTGCTTGAATAGGGTTACTTTGACTGCAGAGTGATGAAAGATTGTTGACAACGGCATCTCTTTTTTTGTTAGATGCATTGCATTTTATAAGATACTAGCTGATTACCCGGTGTTGTCTGGGTATTTATTTATAAGGAGTAAATGTCTGGACCAAATGTAATTTCTAATGTTGGATTTTCCCCCTTACCAGAGGGAGCCCCCTTGTGGAGTACTGTGGAGCCATTACCATGGCAACTCCACTGTGCTGTATAGAAGAAGCCATTTTAAGGCACAACAGGCTGTATCTTAACAGAACATACACCCTGAGGGATGTTAGGGGTGTCTAATCCCCACATTATTTGTTTCCAGAAAGTAAGTCATCTGTGTAACAAGTTTGGTAGAAATTGCTTGAGGCATTCCAGAGTTATGTTGGAACATACACACACACACTGCCAGTATGTATGCATGTATGTAAATTTTAACTCCTGCTAAAACCAAAACCACTCCTGTAAACTTCTTTCAAAGACTTTGTTTTGGTTTTCATTTCTTGTCTGGTGTTATGAACTTGACTTTGAACAGACTGCTGATTTCCATAGCAGCTCTGTGTGTGAGGGTATAAGCAGATTAGAGCTAGAAGTTTGGGAATATTTTGTCAAAACTATTGAACCTTGGTTCCATGGATCTTTTCCTCTGGATAAGTTTTTTTCTTTGTGGATGATCACCAGAAAAAAAAAAAGTAGTCACTCTTCACTCATTGCCAAACACAGCAACATCTCCATCTTACACATAGAGCCAGTATAAGGCCTGGCCTCTCCTTCTTATTCAGGAAAGTAAAGACTCTTGAAACTTAGCATTTCAAAAGCAACCTTTTATTTATTTGTCAAATTTATTTAAATTTTATTGAATAGAAGTGCTAGCAGGGTGAAAGAAAAGCAGGCTTCGGGGGCCCTCAGGTCATACAGTTAGAATAAAAGGAATTAGAATCCCCTCCCAACAGTCCAGTGTAGATTCAACCAATCCTCAGGTGTGAAGATGTTATTGTATCAGCCACTCTGAGAAAGTGATAAGGGAACTTTCTCAGTGTCATCCTCTGCTGGCTTTCGAGCGATACAACCCATATGCCCTTCCATCCCCTTACATTACCCAAAAGGTGAGAAAATGCCAAAGCGCCTAGGCGCCAGACTAAAGGTTGTAAATCAGTGGTTACAGGGTGCAGGATATAGAGTAATAAAATATAAAAGTATACAAAATGTAATAAAGATGCACAATGAATCAGATCCCCCCTCTTCCCCTAAAGAATGGCAGATTCAGAGATCCGACAGTTCAGTTGTGAATGTTATAAGTAGAGGAGAAAGAACCTTGTGGTTGACGATTTCAACAGCATATAACAATGTGTGTGATCTGCACACTTGACTAGTCTTTTGGTGATGATTGCATTTCTGGGGTGGATCATATACTAGGTTCAACCCCCACCCACAAGAGACCTTGCTGGTTTGACACTCCTTTCTCCTGTAGTATAAGTCATGTGGATATATAGGTTTCAGTCTAAAGACAGAAAGTCAGGGGAAAGGGGTGTCAGAATGTGATGCCTGTTGAGTCCCCAAGCCTATGTCCCAGACAGCTCGTCTGGTAACCTATGAGTCACCGCATTCCGGAGCTGAGCCAGCAGCTGCAGTGATTAACAGAGACAAGCTGTCTGGAATCTGTCTGGAAAGGAGTACAATGTTGCAATTGCATTGCTAGGAGTTTCCTGCCTGGTAACTCTATATAAGAGGTTGCCAGAGAAGAAACCTTGCCAGTTGAATCTTGTGTGTGTTGTAAATAGTGTGAATAAACGTTCCTGTTGTTTTGACCATGCCTGAGTCGGAATCCTTTGTCTGATCTAACAATGCCAAATAATGATGCTTAAAAAAAGACATGGGTTCCTAAAAAGGAGTTCTGTTTTTCTCTATTATCTCTAATTCTGCTGAGTCAGGAGCTCTTCCTCGTCTGCTGCATTCCCTTTCCAATTGCAGTGGAAGTGCTAAAAATGTTCCTGTAATGTTTTGCTTCATTAGGCACCTCTTATTGCATTTTATTATTTTTTTTGCAAAAGGACAATGAAAGTGACAATCTTAAAATCTACTTTCAATACATTGTTCTGTGACACAAACATCTATTAATGACTGATTGGCATCTTCGTGCCATTTACCGTATTTTTCAGGCTATAAGACGTTCCGGACTATAAGACACACTTTAGCTTTAGAGTAAGGGGAAAAAATCTGCCTCTAGCGCTGCCACCCATTCGCCACCACCCATTCACCACTGCCCATTTGCTGCTGCCGCAGTCTGTTTGCTGCCACCCATTCACTGTCGTTTGCCGTGAACGATCATGGCAATAGACAGCGATAGGCGGTGGCAATCACCGCTGCCTAGAACAGCTGATTGATGCCGCACCAACCCCCTCCCTCCACCACAATATGCACTCTATAAGATGCACAGACATTTCCTCCCATTTGGGGGGGGGGCGTGCATCTTATAGTCCAAAAAATACAGTATTTGCACTAAGAAACCTGCTTCCAAACCTACTGTAGAAATTTCATGTGGGATTTTTAAGGTTTGAATGGGAACAACTGAACTTTACAGAGGATGCATTTCAAATCTCCCTTGTGGGCAATTTCATGGTAAAAGTATAAGTAATGGAAAGTCATGTAAGCAATTGTTGCTGTTATGTGAAGCATTCACAAGGTGCACTAACTAGGTCAAGGGAGATGGCTGGAAGGAGGCAGGTGGAACCAAACCAAACCAAACCCATAATGGCATGGGGTCAATAGGCTATCTCTTAGTAAGACCACACCTAGAGTATTGCATCCAGTTTTGGTAACCACACTATAAAAAAGATGTTGAGACTCTAGAAAGAGTTCAGAGAAGAGCAACCAGGATGATTAGGGGACTGGAGGCTAAAACATGCAATGAACGGTTGCAGGAACTGGGCATGGCTAGTCTAGTCAAGAGAAGGACCAGGGGAGACAGGATAGCAGTCTTCCAATATTTATGGGGCTGCTGCAGAGACAAGGTGGTTCAAGCTATTTTCCTAGGCACCCAAAGACCAGACAAGGAACAATGGATGGAAACTGAAGAAGGAGAGATTCAACCTAGAAATAAGGAAGAATTTTCTGACAGTGGGAACAATCAATCAATGGAACAGATGTTGCCTTCAGAAGTTGTGGGGGCTTCATACCTTGAGACTTTCAAGAAGAGATTGGACTGCCATTTGTCAGAAATAGTGTAGGGTCTCCTCCTTGGGCGGGGGGTTGGACTAGATGACCTACAAGGTCCCTTCCAACTATGTTAATCTGTTAATCTTCTCAGTAGTAGGAAGCAGAGGTCAAAACAGTATCTCAGAAGTAGGAGGATTCCACACAAGTTAAGCAGTCCAAGGTCAAAGTAGGATGAGACAGAATAGGGGGGGGGGGAATGGCCAAGGCATTTCAAGGGTGGATTGTTAGAGGTTGATAAGTTTTACATCAATAGTTATTCTGACACAATAGACACGGCACCTTTGCCACTCGAGGCATGGCTCAAAGGAAGAGAGTCCTGCTCCTACGAATTGGGCCTGAATGATTCAAGAGGTCTCACCAGTAGGTGCAATAGCCCTAGTAAGACAGAATATTTCTGATTTACTTATAGATTTCTTGGAGCTTCTCCTAGCCTAATGAAAGAAATTGGAGTATTTTAGATACAGGATTCTTGTGAGTCTTCAATGGGTGGATTTTCTGGAATCCTCAACTCATATTCTCTTCACTCCCCTTGGATAGGTAGATGGTCTTTGGTGGTCAGAGCTGATATTTGAGAAGATCTAATCTGATCTGTTTTGTTATGATCTGCTCCTTTATTTAGCAGGGATGACACATTCACTGTGCTAGCCTATCCATAAATAGCTATCTCTTGTTTTATTCTGACTCATATTCCGTGAATCACTTAAAAATAGTGGATTACCTGATATGGGATTTCATCCATACGCCTCCAGGTTAGCTGGCTCTGTTTCTCCTGAATATATTTGTCCATAAGCAAAGATATCATTAAAATTGCGAATCATGGCAACATGCTCTTCTGATCACTGGAATTGTCATCACTTCTATTTTTTATCAACTGCATACATTCATGACAGTATGTCTTCATTCTTTTTCTTTACATGGCATCAATCATGTCTGCCTACCTGACATCCATCCATCCATCCATGTATCCATCCATCCATCCATCCATCCATGTTGTCATAAGAAAATTCCAATAGGAAACAAAGGCAACAATACAAGCAATAATTCTTACTTTAAAAGCAGAGGTTTATTGTTTCTAATAATTTGGAGCAATAGAAATGAATAGATATAAAAGCTATAATAGTAGTAAAATACTTGTATTAATAAGTCATTGCAATGGGCCAATGGTTCACAGCAGATCCTACAGGACTGCTATAAATCAAAGGGCTCCGAGTTGATCTTGAACCCTATCTTTTATACTGTTTTTCTAATCACATACATGCTTCACAATTTCACTAACTGTAATGTGTACATTACTTTAAATTCCTCATTTCCAATAGTTTCATACTTCCTGCTTTAAATGGATCCATACAAGTGCATATTTTGAAGAAGAAGAAGAAGAAGAAGAAGAAGAAGAAGAAGAAGAAGAAGAAGAAGAAGAAGAAGAAGAAGAAGAAGAAGAAGAAGAAGAAGAAGCTTATTTCACAGTTAGCAACCGCTCAGCAGGATTACAAATTTTTCTAGCAAATTTTGAAATCATTCTAGCTTAAAACTTTGGTTCATATTTCTTCTGGGGCCTTCAATTATCCATAGGACTTATTGAATCTCATAGATCAATAGGCTATATTTCCTGATTCTCATAATGTGTATGTTATTTCTTTCTCCCTTCTTAATGTTTCTCTTTCTTCCCATTCTCCATTCTATCTATATTTCCTTCTCTCCATCCATCCATCCATCCATCCATCCATCCATCCATCCATCCATGTGTACGTTATTTCTTTCTCCCTTTTTCTATTTGTCTTTCTTCCCATGCTCCATTCTGTCTATATTTCCTTCTCTCCATCCATCCATTTGTCCATCCATCCATCCATCCATCCATCCATCCATCCATCCATTCTTCCATCCGTATGTTATTTCTTTCTCCCTTCTTCTGTTTGTCTTTTCCCCCATTCTCCATTCTGTCTATATTTCCTTCCATCCTTCCATCCATCCTTCCATCCATCCATCCATCCATCTATCCACCCACTCACCTACCTATTTACCTCCTTGTATGCTGCCTCAAACACATTTGGCTTTTCAGAGAGCAAAATAATAAAAGGAAGAAGAGCCAGGCAAAATAGCAACACATTGGGGAACCATCAAACCAAATCCAATCACAGCCTGAAAACCAAGATGTGCTAACAGAAAGCACCTCACTTCACCCATCCTCTCTTCCTCGGCTTTTACCTCTTTGGCACAGCTCAACAGCGATGGGATCTTATGGACTCTGGGGAAATGCTGCAGGTACACAAGACAGGTGAAGCCATGGAGAAGATGCCTCATATCCACAGGCCAAAAAGTTTAGGATGACATTTCTTAAGAGCAAGGAAAAGATTATGCCAGTCGGGCCTTAGTTAACTGAGCATTTGTTAAGCCACCCAGTTTGGGGGTACCGAGAGCTCTCAGTACAGCTGAGCTTTCTTGTTTCTATAGCTACCACAAATGCAATTACTCCCAAATCGCCTCTCTGCAAATTTTATTGTAACCTCAGATCATTACTGACATTTACTCTTTGCTTGAATTCGGCTCCTCCCACCCCTCAAGTTGCCCTCTGCGATCTGGAACAAACAATTATTATTTCTGATTTGAAATTGAATCAATGCTGTTTTCCATCTTAGTTAAGCATTTTATTTCATAACTCGTGGATGCAGAGCTTCAGGTTGTATCTGAAAATACATTGCAAATATTATTACCCCTCATTTTCTGGGGGGGAAAGATACTGTAACCTGAGCTGCCGGGAGAAAGCTTCCCTCTCTCCAATTTTTAATATTGTTTGCTGGATAGCAAATTTGGCATGAAATCACTGCAGTTGATCATTCATATTATCCTCGCATTTCTTATATACCTTGGAGAACCAGAATATTATCTCTTGGAATAAGCACCATGCAAATACAGACTTGGCGAAGTGGAGCTGTGTGTACAGTTTTGTTATTGACAAAAGAAAGCTTAGGCAAAAATTGCAGATTCCCCCCTTTTGTCTGCAAAACGATGTTTCCCTTGGCTGCTTTCTGATGTTTCTGCATTTAAAAGTGGAGGAAAAAGGACTCTGATTTGAGGCGGGAGGGCCCTGAATGTTTTTTCTTGGGTAAGAGAAATAAATGAATGTGTACCTGGAAGCATCTAGAAAAATCTCTGTCGAAGAAAGAAAGGAGAAGCTGCTGGATCAGGAAATGGTTTGTGCGATTGAAAATTCCAAGGAATTATAATGCAGATGGTTTTCTGTTTATTGATTGAAAGGCTGGTTCATGTGTCACTTTAAGCCAGCAATCCTGGCTTAGTCAAGAATGCTGTAGTGACATACCTGCTGCGCTGTTCTCCTCCTCTCTCTCTATAAAGGGAAAAATCCAGGCTAGTCTCAGAAAGTTTACAACCCAGTGTAACCATTTACTTTAAAGATGCCTTTTAAGACATAATCTCCGGTTTAGCTTTTAATGCAAAGTTATTAATTTGCTTTCCTTAGCTGTTGAGGGAATGAACAAAATCAGGGTTCCAAATAGCATCCAAAAGTAAATCAGAGTCCAAGGCAAAGTATTGCTCAAAGTTCCAATTTATTAAGAGAGCCAGGTTGGCACACCTGGGAAAACCCGAATCTGACAGCTTCCCGGTTTTCCCTACCTAGTTGAAAGTTCAAGATCTTGCCCCCACACCCACCAGTCCATCACATGGTCCAATCTCCCACTACCATGTTGGCAGTTCCATTCATCCAGTTCCGGTCAGGTGCAAAGGTGCAGAGACAGCAGATGACCTTGGCTTTCTAGAAATAATTTTGTTATGGCTACATGCCATCTAACTCCATACAATCCCCCCCTCCCATTTTCGCACAATAGATAATGCATAGTAGAATAATAGAAAGTGTGGCAAGCCAAAGATCCAAAAGAAAATATGGCTGTAGGCCTGACATCTGGGCTTAAGGAGATTCAGTAAACTGGAATTCCTGATGTAAAATGACGCCCGAAGAAAATTTGGGGGGTTGGAAGGAAACAGGAAACATTTTAGCACATTTTTGAAAAAACTGAGGATGAGAGGAAAGAGCAATGGGAAAATATGTTCCTTTTTAAAACACCATACATACTAAAGCAGGGGTCTCCAACCTTGGCAACTTTAAGACTTGTGAACTTCAACTCCCAAATTCATCAGCCAGCTTGCTGGCCACAAGTCTTAAAGTTGCCAAGGTTGTACTAAAACAATTCTATGGGCACATGGTGTAGCCAGGAAGAGTCTAAATTTCTGCTCTTACCTAGTCAACAAAGCAGTCTCCATCCTTACTCAGGGTGATGTTCCCCAGTTCTGTTGGACCAAGTTCCTATCTGGGGAACTGCCGTCTCAATTCACTCAGTTTTATTCTCTTTGCTATATGGTTACTCCAGGTTCCTTCAAGTCACCCAACTTGAGGATTCTGATGTCAGGCCTGCAAGCCATTTTTTCCCCTTTTTGGACTTTATGCCTGCCACACTTTCTATTATTCTACTGTGCATTTTCTATTGTGGGAAAATGGGAGGGGGGAATTATACAGAGTTGGGTGATATGTAGCCATAACAAAATTCTTTCTAGAAAGCCAAAGTCATCCTTTGTCTCTACACCTGGCCAGAACTGGAAGGATGGAAGCGGCCAGCATGGCAGTGGGAGTTTGGACCATGTGATGAACTTGGGGGGGGAGGGGGGGGGGAGATCTTGAACTTTCAGCTGGGTGGGAAGAACCTGGAAGCTTTCAAATTTGGGTTTTCCCAGATGTGCCAACATGGCTCTCTTAATAAATTGGAACTTTGAGGAATCCTTTGCCTCGAACTCTGATTTAAATTTGGATGCTATTTGGAACCCTGACCTGAGACAGAAGTCTGGATTGAAGTATAGTTTGCCATTTGAGCCCAGCTCAATGAATATCCTTTTGTATGGACCATCCGAATCTCAGGTCATCTTATTTGCATAATGGAGAGAGTTTGCCGGTATCTTAGGAAGCCTTCTAACTGTTTGAAGTTTTAGGAAACACATCCATGATTAAATTGTAGATGAAATTGGTTGTGTTACAGGCAGACCCAGCGTTCTGTGTAACATGTGTGGTATAGAAGATTATGCATGTGATAGTCTCCAATACAGGACATATGCCTGTATATTATAGTATGTACAGTCCACTTGTGTGCAAAGATGAGAGATGAAGAAAGATCTATCCACTTCTTTATTAAATTATTCAAATGATGCCATTTTTTTCTCCTTGAATTTATGGCCCTCTTTGGTTCAGGAAGTGCACCTGTGTGTGTTTGTTGCCTTGTTGCTGGAAGGCTGCTGCATCTGCCCAATTCAGACTCCAGCTAAAATGTTCCACAGATGATTTGTCAAATCTAAGATGAGTTACTCTCTGCAAGCAATGGAGGGGGGCAGTGTGATGGACTGTGCACCTGCAGCAGCAGAGGGGAGCAGATTTTGCTGGCTCAGAGCCTTCTCAGAAAGAAACTCGGATTAAAGGTCTGAGCAGTCCTGGATAAGGGAAGAGGGGAAGAGGTTCAGGGGAGCTATATTTTCAAGAAAAGATTGGACAACCATTTGTCCAGGATGGGTTGAGGATTCCTGCTTTGGGAAGGCAAGAAAGTTATAGCTTTAGCCTAACGAGTTTTTTAATCATTAGATGTAAGCAAATAAAAGATTGAACTTAATCGGCTCTCACTCTTGTCTCTGGGCTTGGCCTAACAATTATTTCAACAGGATCTACTGTGTTTCCCCAAAAATAAGACAGGGTCTTATTTTCTTTTGACTTCCGAAATAAGCACTTGGCCTTATTTTTGGGGAGGTCTTATTATTTTTGAGGTGCAGAAGGCGGCGAGCGTGGTCACTTCATGTTTGCTGCTGTGTTGCAATATATTAGGAAAGGGCTTATTTTGGGGGGAGGGCTTATTTTAGCACATGCGCTCAAAAGCCCAATTGGGCTTATTATCCGGAGGGGTCTTATTTTCAGGAAAACAGGGTATATACTAGGCCAGGGGTGTCAAACCTAATTTAATTGAAGGCTGCATCAGGGTTGTGTTTGACCTTTGGGAGGCCAGGGTGGGTGTGGTCAGCTTGACGTCACTTGTGTCAGGTGTGCCTATGGTGGCCCAAATGCTCTGCCAGTGAAAACAGGCTCCTGAGCTCCATTTGTGGCTGTGACAGTCTCTTGCAACCCTCTGCAACAGGTGACCCTCTCAAGTTCCATTTCCGCTGGCAGAAGCACCATGGGCTGGTCCTTTGCTGTTTCCTGGGCGATCCCATGGGCCAGATTTAAGCACCCTGTGGACCGGATCTGACCCCTGGGCCTTGAGTTTGACACTCCTGTCCTAGGCTCTCATTGAAATTCAGAGCTTAAAGGGACAACATTCAAATGTAGCCCTTGTTATTTTCAGAAAGAAATCAGGCCTGCCACTTGAAGGGTTATAGCAAAGAAATGATACCGTAAATAATAGTGATTCCCACATGCAGTATTTCTCAACCTGGGCAAATTTAAGATGGGTGGATCTCAACTTCCAGAATTCCCCAGTCAACATGATTAAGAGCCTGTGCAGTTTTGAGTTGTATCGGGGGAGGGGGAGATAAATTCAGGAGACCCACAATCTAGAATATCTCAGGGTATATCTAGTAAGGTTAGAAAGCTATAGGTTTAGTCTGGCAAGATTCTGTCCATCAGGAGCAAGCAAATTGATTTGGATTGGATTTTGCTACCTCGTCTCTGGATATGGGCCTGACAAGCAATCTCTACTTTCATACCTTTTTTAAATCACTGTGATTTCCTTAGAGTTCCTACTTCCTCCTCCTTTTTTTTTTTTTTTTTTTTTGCATACAACTGCGGGCGTCTTCAAAATGAATCATAGAGGATGCATTTTTCTTCTTACCAGTAGATTGACCAAAATAGAAAAAAAAAGCTCTACTTTAGAAGCAGTGATAGGTGACTCTAACGGTTATTTGAGTGGGTTTTTCCCCTTAAATGTTACTTTTCCTCAGATTGGGTTTAATGCCTAGGGACATCAATGCAACTGATTCACTAGGTCACCTTCAGTATGGCAGATTGTCCTAATGATGGAAGATCATTTCATTACATAGAACGGTGCCTTCCGATCCTGTCCATGCGATATGCGGACTGATTTTTTTTCACTGCTGGAAGGATGAAATGTCTTCTCAGAAGGCATGATATCTCACTTCAACTCCGGGGACTTTCTGTGCTAAATGCAGTCCTTTGTTGTTGAGCCAGTTCAGATGTTTTGTAATCCGATGAACATGACTTCATCTGGACTGTCATTCAGTGGCTGCCATGTTGAGTTATGGTAAGCTCATGATTCTGCCACCACTAGTGGAATCTACCTTCCAACTCTCAGCCTCTATTTCAGGGGTCTCCAACCTTTGCAACTTTAAGTCTGAAAGACTTCATCTCCCAGAATTTTCCAGCCAGCTTTGCTTTGCTGGCTGGAGAATTCTGGGAGATGAAGTCCTTCAGACTTAAAGTTGCAAAGGTTGGAGACCCATGCTCTATTTGATTGCCTTTGATTTTTCAAACAATTCTTCTATTTGTACCGAGTTCAAAATGTTTAAGATTAGTTTTGTTATTCTTATTTCTGCTAATTGCACAGCATGTCTTCATAATTTGAAAAACACAATTTAGTTATCCCATCTGCGTAGGAAGGAAGATTTGAGCTAGCTCTGAATTCTACAGAGATGAGTTATAAGAACATGAAAACCTGGAAAAATATCCAAAGCCTAGGAAAACTTTTTCTTGGGAGTAAAAAGACTCCTTCCCTTGTGAACAAGCTTCTCAAAAACCTCACATTTCAGCCTTGGGTAGAATTACACAGAATACTATGGAAATAATAAATAGAAGGAAGGAAGGGAAATATACGTGTCTCCCAGGATAATATTGAAGGATCCAATCTGAATAGAACCAGAGTTTTAATTTAATGAGCTTTCAGACTCATGCTGGAGCCCATCCACAGGAAACTTTTTTCTACCAGAAGCAGAGGAGCTATTCAGCCAGTTCTGACAGTTTCTGGAGAACTGATACTGGAAATTTTGAGTAGTTCAGAGAACTGGCCCCATCCCTGCTGCCTCCCAGCCTCTCAGCCAATCTTCTTCTGTTGCCCTGAACAGGAGAATGGAGCTGGAATGCAGGTTAGTAGGGTGGGGAGGGAATGGCAATTTTGCAGTATCCTTCCCCCAGGAGTGGGGAGAGAATGGGGATTTTGCAGTATCCTTCCCCTGCCACGCCCACCAAGCCATGCCACACCCGCCAAGCCACGCCCACAGAACTGGTAGTAAAAATGTTTGAATCCCACCACTGACCAGAATATGCAGATAATAGAATGAATGAATAAATAGAATGAATAAATAGAATGTCTTGGAACTAACTCTTAGCTTGCCAGTTTTAGAATCTAGATCACGTGAAGGGATAGAATCTAGATCACGTGAAGTGTTAATGCCACTGTATAGTGCCTTGGTAAGGCCACACTTGGAATACTGCATACAGTTTTGGTCGCCACAATGTAGAAAAGACGTGGAGACTCTGGAAAGAGTGCAGAGAAGAGCAACCAAGATGATTAGGGGACTGGAGACTAAAACATATGAAGAACGGTTGCACGAGCTGGGTATGTCTAGTTTGATGAAGAGAAGGACCAGGGGAGACATGATAGCAGTGTTCCGATATCTCAGAGGGTGCCACAAAGAAGAGGGAGTCAAACTATTCTCCAAGGCACCTGGGGGCAGGACAAGAAGCAATGGGTGGAAACTAATCAAGGAGAGAAGCAACTTAGAACTAAGGAGAAATTTCCTGACAGTTAGAACAATTAACCTCTGGAACAGCTTGCCTCCAGAAGTTGTGAATGCCCCAACCCTGGAAATCTTTAAAAAGATGTTAGATAGCCATTTGTCTGAAATGGTATAAGGTTCCTGCCCACGCAGGGGGTTGGACTAGAAGACCTCCAAGGTCCCGTCCAACTCTGCTATTGTATTGTATTGTATTTTACAATGCCTGGTGCCCATGGCCCTTTCTTTGACCTCTGGTGAATCTTATTTCCTGGAAAAACAGTTTATTTCGTAACTACTTCTGATCCTGATCTTGACCCACTTCCAAGGACTTTCAGCCAGCCAGAACACACACTGAGCACAGCAGTAAACAAAGCAGAAGCCTTCCAACTTCTCCAAGAAGCCCACCTCTTTAAGCTCACCTTGCTTGCGCTTGCTGTGATGGCCAGTGAGATTGTTGCCCGACATGGATTTGTTTAATCCTTTCAAAAGCTGCCTAAGCTAGAGGTGAATATATCAGCTCTTGTCACCTTATGGTGACAAATTACTGTGTTTAGAATGCATGGTGTGAAGCAGTAATTTCTTTTGTCTGTCCCTAAGCGTATATCAGTCAGTTTAATTAAATGGCCTAAAGTTCTAATCTTATATGGAGAAGATAATGAAGCATCTCTTTTTTTCCTCCTCTTGGTCTCAACACTGATGATTTTCAAAGGGAAAAAGTATACTTAATGTCATGTAAAATTAATGTTATCTCTCTCTCCCTCTTCTAATCTTTTCCCTTTCCCCTCTCTCTTTCTCTCTGTTTGTCCAGTCATCTCTCTCCATTGCTGCAATCAAAACCCCATTCAGGAAAGGGAGTGTATGACGAGGTTCACTACCTCTAATGAGTTACTGGCTGACCTGTCTGATTTGAACTGAGATGTCCCATTTCCAGCAGATCGGCCAGCCGAACGCTGTGCAAAGGAGTCTCATTGCTTCTCTTCAGAAAGCAATGTTTTCACATCGCCCTCAGCGTAAATGAAATAAAATAAGCTAAACCCTCTTGGGTGCATTGATTAGAGATGGAAAGGTTTTTAAATCCAGTTTAGATACGCTAAACTGAACGAAACCTGTTTCAGAATTGTTTCGGGACATATAAGTCAAGTGAAGGAAAACCCCATGTGAAGGCACAATATACTTCTCATCCAAAAAATAATAATAAAAAAATGGAAGCAGAGTTATGCCCTAAGGCTGTACATTGGGGACTCACAAAACTTAAATAAATCAATATCAATTGTTATAGTACATGAAATCTTTCACAGGGACTGGTTGGCTGTAATAAGTCATGTGACAAGCCATTAGGCTCCAACGTTCACCTTTAAAAGTCCAATTATTTCAGTGTGAAGGAGATCAATAACTAGGCAGCCGTTACTGGCTGATGAAACTTAACCTAACAGAGCCAGAAGTTGCTCTATTTTGAGCCCAGGTTATCTCCGATGTTGAATGGCTTTTGGAGGGCAAATCTAAAAATAGTTTTGCTAATAATTTATAGGCATGTGCAAAACATTCAGAGGAACCTTGGCAAAGCTGTTGGATGTCCACAAGGGATCCTTCTCGGAGCTTTGCAGTAGGCTGACTCACGTGGAAGGCTCAGCTCGGCTCCTTTGAAGAGTTTCTTGGTGGCTTGTGATTGGCCACATCCACTTGGGAAACAGCTCTGCAAACACACTTGCACACGACTCCCCCCACCCAAAGAAAAAGTAAAAGTAAAAACCCTTTGAGGTTCTCGTGGAGAATGTGGTTGCTTAATGCTTTGAGACAAGCTGCTTCAAACCCCCCACTGTTTTCAATGTTTTCCCCCCACCGCTTTGAAGGTATCTCTTTGCAAAGCTGAAGAACAGCATGCAAAAGTTTTCCCTGAATAATTTCATGGAGGACTGCAGGTCCAGCCAGATATGTTGGCCGACCATTTTTAACCAATGCAAAAAGGAGGGTCCATATTTCATAATGAGTCCAGATTTTGAGGACTGGAAGGAATATTCCCAGTCATGTAAATGGGTACCACTCTTGTGAGTACCAACACAAGATATTCAGATAGGAATTTGATTCCAGTCAGTCCAATTTAAAGACCTGAGGTGTGTGAGAGAGGGTGGGTGGGATGTGAGGATCAAATATTTCTCATAAAGGACATATTTGCATCTGCAGACAAATTTCCAGACAAAATTAGAATATAGCAATAGAATTTCGATTTATATACTGCTTCATGGTGCTTTACAGCTCCAAGTAGTTTACAGAGTCAGCCCATTGCCCTCAACAATTGGGGTCCTCATTTTGCCAACCTCAGAAGGCTGAGTAAATCTTGGGCCAGTCAGGATCGAACTTCAGAACTGTGGGCAGAGTTTGCCTCCAATACTGCATTCTAACTACTCTGCCGCCACAGCTCCTACACAGTTTCTTGTATAGTATCTGAAATAAAACATTGAATTAGGCCCATAATTAAATAAGCAAGAGTCATATCCTGCGGATGAAATCTCTAATTTTCAGCATTGATGCCATTCTTTCGTTTCATATGAATTTAAAATACATACTGTACCAAAAATGGAAGAAGTGAAATAATATTTTGGTTGGGTTACATTATAAATTCATTCAACTTTATTTCTATAGAATTGGAAATGTGCATGCCTGGCTATATCATTAGCTCAACCCATATAATTTACTATTCTTTTATAGCTATCTAAAAATAATGTTAAAAGAACTGTAATTGAGATTATGAAGATATATTGGAATAAGCAAATGGGATGTTCTATTTCAGTTTTCAGCTTTTTCTCTATACAGTATTGTCTATACCCGTGATGGCGAACCTATGGCACGTGTGCTGGAAGTGGCATGCAGAGCCATCTCTCTGGGCACGCCAGCCATCGCATGTTGCTTTTTCAGGTTCCAACATGCACATGCACGCCGGCCAGCTGGTCTTTGTGAGTCTGGGGGCACTGGAAACTGGAAGAGCAGCTCCGCACTGGGAAGATGAGCTTCTGAGTTTTGGCCCATGCATGCTCACCGGCCAGCTGATCTTTGCACAGGCATACATGCACACACTGGAATTCGGAAGTTCAGCTTCCCAGCATGCACATGCGCACCGGGGAAGTTGCTTTTCTGGTATCTGGCATTTCTGTGCGCATGCTTCAAGAAGCTGCTCTTCCGGTTTGCAGCGCCCCCTCCCCCCCGCCACCTGTACACGTTCCCATTTTGGCACTTGGTGCCGAAAAGGTTCCCCAACCCTGGTCTATAACACTATTCTTGAAAAGTATTTTTTTTCTAATCTTTCTCTCACCCCCCACTTTTTTTTTTTTGAGTCGCTAGAGCTAGAAGGAACTCGTGTTATAATCCACCAGAATTGTTAACCATTTAGATTATGACAATATTTCCCTGGTTAGAATAACAAACATATATAATCTTCCAATAAAGGAGAATATTTGTAGCCCAGGATTGAAAGGAGGGGTCCCTGGTGCTCTCTGAGCTTGGTTTTTTTCTTGCAGACATTTGGTGACCCAAACTAGATAACATCATCAGTGTTTGTCTATACTAGCACTGATAATGTTACTTAGTTAGGTAATCCCAAAAGTGTTTTTTCAAAAGGTAACTGGACTTTGTTTTTCCTTGAAGAGGTTTCACTTCATCTTCTCTAAGAAGATTCTTCCATTCTGGCTGAATGGTTGAAGATGGAAGGATTTATAATCCTTCCAGTCATTAGCCCTCCTTCTTGGGTTCCACACTCATTTGCACTAGAACGCTAACGACCAGATGATTGCAAGGAACACAGGTAGTCCTTGACTTATGACAGTTCATTTAGTGACTGTTCTAAGTTACAACAGCACTGAAAAAAGTGATGTATGATCATTTTTCACACTTATGACCATTGCAGCATCCCCATGGTCATGTGATCAAAATTCGGACGCTTGGCAATTGGTTCATATTTATGACGGTTGCCATGACCCGGGGTCATGTGATCCCCTTTTGCGACCTTCTGACAAGCGAAGTCAATGGGGAATCCAGGTTCACTTAAGAACCTTGTTACTAACTTAACATCTACTGTGATTCACCTATCTGTGAATGGGGCAAATGGGGCAAAATTCACATTTAATAAATATCTCACTTCGCAACAAAAGATTGGGGCTCAATTGTGGCCATAAGTCAAGAACTAGCAGCATAAATCTTTCTATTCTCCACAATTCAGTCAAAACTGAAGAAGCTTCTTGGGTGAGAAGCCAAAGGTCTTCACGGAAAAACAAAAGAAAACCCACTTGTATTTTGAAAAAGCACCTTTGGGACAACCGTGACCTGGATGACCGAGAATCTCTTAGATATTTTCTTAATTCACTGAACTACAGGAAAGAGCAGCAAAACCAGATTTGGAAGATTCTATTATCTCAGGGGTGTCAAGCTCAAGACCCAGGGGCCAGATCTGGCCCATGGGGTGCTTAGATCTGGCCTGCTCTGGAAACAGTGAAGCACCAGCCTGGGATGTCTCTGCCAGCAAAAACAGAGCTCAGCATAGGGTTGCAGGAGGCCGCCGCAGCCTAAAACAGATCTCGCAAGGGCCAAAGGCAGCACTCTGAAGCTCCATTTTCACTGGCAGAGATTTGCAGGAGGCTGCCACAGCCTAAAACGGAGCTCGCAAGGGCCAAAGGCAGTAATCTGAAGCTGCGTTTTCACTGGCAGAGGTTTGCAGGAGGCTGTCACAGCCTAAAACAGAACTCAGGAGCCTGTTTTTGCTAGCAGAGCCCTTGGACCACCACAGGCACCTCGAGGTGATGTTGAGCTGGCCACCCCCAAGATCAAAAACAACCCTGATGCAGCTCTCAATGAAATCAAATTTGACACCCCTGGCCTATCTCAATTAAAAGGCGGATTATATCTGATCTATCTAGTAGGAATGTCTGATACAGTTATTAGAGTGAGTTGTGACTCCTCTTTCCATTCAAGACCATTCACAAGTTTCTTCTCTTCTTCAATTCTGATTCGAACTTCACCTAGCAATGCTCTTTGGGAGCTTTCTCTGATCAGTTACAGTTGCATCCACATCAGTATGTTATGCTGTCCCCTTGGGCATCATGCACAGGTGTTGGTAGTCTTTTTTTTCTATTCTGCCTAACCTTCACTTTAAAATAAAGCTACTGAATGAACAAGTTTTGGGGATTTGAGGCTTTTTAAAGATGAAAATTACTTCTGCATATTCGTAAGTCTTTGCCTACGAACCATAATCTACATTTCGAGTTATTTAGATTAAATGAGATGAGACGAGAACACTGTTCAGATGTTTAAAGTGCTACTTTTAAAGGTCTTGCTGCAGTAAAACTCATTCAAAAGCTCAACACAGATTGCTTTCTGTGAGCAGAAAGAGTAGACTCAATGTGCCATACAGACAGAAACAATATCCTCAAGTTCCTGCAATCTGATACCACTTTAGAACCAGTTTGGTCTAGTGGTGAAGGCAGCAGCCTACAAATCAGAAGATTGCTGATTCCAGTTCCACCTTAGGCAAGGAAAACCGACTGGATGACTTCGGGTCATGGACTCTCTCTCAGCCCAACATCCATCCATCTATACACATTTGTCTGTTTAATAATAATAATAATAATTTATTTTATATACCGCATCCTCTCCCCAAGGGGACTCGGAGCGGTGCACAGGGAAAAATTAAAACGCTATCAAATATACATACAGAATAAATACAGATAAAAACGAATTAAATTAATTGTCCCTGCACTAAAATCCCCACATTAAAACTAACGATCCCTAAAAACCCTCATGGAAGAGACTAACCTAGGCCGGCCAAGCAGAAGAAGTATGTTTTGAGTTTCTGGCGGAAGGAGCGGAGGTCCATGGTTGTTCTAATGTCGGGGGGAAGGTCATTCCAGAGGGCTCGGCCCGCCACAGAGAAGGCCCTTCCCCTGGGCGTCGCCCGCTGACAAAGTCTAGTGGACGGCACCCGGAGAAGTCCCTCTCTGTGGGAGCAAATCGGCCGTGAGGATGTATGGGGCAGGATCCGATCCCGCAGATAGCTAGGTCCCGTGCCATGGAGCGCTTTAAAGATGACAACTAACACCTTGAAGCGCACCCGAAAGACAACAGGCAGCCAGTTTGTCTGTCTGTCTGTCTGTCTATCTATCTATCTATCTATCTATCTATCTATCTATCTATCTATCTATCTATCTATCTATCTATCTATCTATCTATCATCTATCTATCTATCTATCATCTATCTATTTATCATTTATGTTTTCATCCATCCATCCCTCCTTCCATTTATTTTTCCTACTTCTTAACCACCATTCTCTCTTGGAACTGAACTGAGTAACTTTTGGCAAAAGGAGTCATCTGTCTTTGATGAAGATGCATATCTTCAGGAAATGTCATGACAGATGGTTAATTGTTTAAATGGGTACTAGGGAAATGGGTAAAATAAATAATACTTGTAGAAAGTCAGCACTCACCCACTCGCCTAGAGAATGACATATTTTGGTGAGTATTAAAAAGGCAGGATAGAACAGTTCCCCTAAACCCTAAAGGAGAAATGGGAAAAATCTTAAGGGAGGCAGAAACCAGCCCCAGTCTCCCTGCCCCAAGCAGAAACTGAGGAGGCCAGCTTTTTAGAAATGCAGATTTGGTAATCCATTCAGAAAGACTGGGTCAGACAGAGACTTCAGATAAGCAAGACAATTAGGCAAGCCAAAGGTTGACAAGATTAGCTCAGACAATCACCTAGGATTTGCATTTCCCTTGTGCCTATAGAGCCAGCCATGATTCCTAGATGAGCCTATAGGAATCAAGAAGGTATAAAAACCCACCCCCTATCAACTCACTGTATGTGTTGGTTCTGCTCATCAATAAACAGACCTTTCTTTCTTAAGCAGCCTCCATTTTATTCCTGGCTTGGAACGAGACCTGGATTTTTCTTCCAACATACTTAACCATATCAGTGCTGAGATTCTGGGCAGTTTTAGGACCAGCTCTGATATAAATTCAGAATCTTCATCCTAGCATTCAGAATCTTCATCCTAGTATTTAGAATCAATCCTAAAACAGATATCCTAGAGGTAAATACTGATATTTATCCCTTCTTTTTTTTAAAAAAAATCCTATTTCTACTAAATATCCACTAATTTATAATCTTTGCTTTTGAAGATAAAGAAATAAAGGGTATTTTCCCCCTGCAACTCAACCTATGCCCAAGCACTGAGTTCACCCTTTGAAGGCATCGCCCTCAAACCCAGACTTCTAAGTATCTGGGTGACAAATGTCTGATTCTTTGCCAATTTTTCTTTCAATAGCTTAATGAAATAGAACTTGGTTTATGCTACCATTCTCTTTATAGATTATCTTCGTTTTTTTAAAAAAATATACATGATCATGTCTGAGTGTTATTCTACTTTCATTATCAATCCCACTCTGATTTGTTTTTTAACAACTAAGGTTGTAGACAAGAAAGAAACAGTCCTGATTTAATAGAGAACAGTATTTGAGTTGTCCTTGGGAAAAATGCACATTATTCTGCTCCAGCACAACGGTGTTGACTGTAGGCTTTATGATGGATCTCTGCACCTGGCTCAGATGCAATCATAAATCAGGATTGGTTATTGCAAGTCTAAGCCATGGGTTCGTGGGTTCCTCCTCCCCCTTCACACATCAGAGGGATGAAATTTAACACTTTTGTTGTGCTGGAAACAAGTTGCATATTGTGGCTACATCTTACTCTAGCATATGGTAGTGTGAATTTGGTTATTCTAAACTATGTGTTCAATGCATGTATTACCAGGCCAGTAAATTTGAACTAGACGTTATGTATCCAAAGCAGAGGTGGTATTCAACCAGTTCTGACAGATTCTGGAGAACCAGTAGCGGAAATTTTGAGTAGTTTGGAGAACTGGCAAATAGGCTGGCCCTGCCCCTCCTCTCTCCCAGTCTCCCAGCCGATCTTCTTTTGTTGCCCTGAACCTGAGAACAGAGCTGGAAAAAAGGTTAGTGTGGGACAGAGGTGGGTTCCTACCTGTTCGGCCAAATAGGTAGTAACTCAACTGGACACGTGACTGTACTGGTTCTATCCTGGGTGCCACCATCTTTATTTTCTGTTCTGCACGTGGGCAGAACAATCTTCATTGAAAAAAATGTAATTTCCCCCCCCCCCCTTTTTAATGATGTGCGCATGTGAAGACCTTGTTAAGTGCAAATGCACACACACAAATTTTTTTAGGCACCAAACCAGTAGTAAGAAATAATTACATCTCTACAGAAATAGAGCACAACAATGATGAGAACTATCTTGAATGTATTTGGGTCAATATTAAAGGTTGGGGGGGGGAATGATATTGTCATAGGTCTATACTACAGGCCACCCAACCAAGCAGAGGAAATGGATGTACTTTTTGCTAACCAGCTAACTAAGGTATGTAGGAAGCACATTGCAATAGTAATGGGAGATTTTAACTACCCTGACATCAATTGGGAAACAAACTCTGCACCAAGTGGAAGATCCAACAGGTTCCTAACAAATCTAGCAGACAACTTTGTTTCCCAAAAGGTAGAGAAGGGAACAAGGGGATCAGCAATATTGGACTTAATTCTCACTAACAGAGAGGAAATGATAGAAGGTGTAGAAGCTACAGGAACTTTGGGGGCAAGCGATCATGAAATACTGGAATTCAACATTATGCAAACAAAAGTAGTTGAACAAAGTCAAACTAGAGTCTTAGACTTCAAGAGAGCTAATTTCAATAAACTCAGAGAGAGCTTGGGAAGGATTCCATGGATGAGAATCCTCAAGGGGAAAACAACTCAAGAAGCTTGGGAAATTTTGAAAAATGAGATTATAAAAGCCCAGTCCAGCGCAATACCAATGAAGAAGAAAAATAACAGTTCCCAAAAGAAGCCAGCATGGCTGCATAAAGAACTCTCTGACAAATTGAAAGACAAAAAGGATAAATATAAAAAGTGGAAAAAGGGGGACATAACCAAGGCAAAATATCAGCAAATAGCCCGAGCCTGTAAAGATGAAGTGAGGAAAGCTAAGGCTCACAATGAAGAAAGGCTTGCCAAAAAAGTAAAAAATAACAAAAAAAGCTTCTTCCAACATGTTAAAAATAAGAAAAAAGTTAAGGAAACAATTGGTCCACTGCTGGGAGAAAATGGCAAGAAGATGATAAGCAACAGGGAGAAAGCAGAACTATTTAACTCTTTTTTTGCATCTGTCTTTACACAAAGGGATAAAACAGTCCAATCAATCAAAAACAGCACCACAAATATCAGATTAGGAACACAAGTTGAAATAGGGAAGAAAATGGTAAGTGAGCACCTGTCTGCCCTGGACGAGTTCAAATCACCAGGACCGGATGGATTACACCCCAGGGTTCTGAAGGAACTGGCAGACGAGATCTCAGAACCACTGAACTATATCTTTCAGAGATCCTGGAGCACCGGGGAACTGCCAGAAGACTGGAAAAGAGCAGATGTGGTTCCCATCTTTAAAAAAGGGGAAAAAAACAGATCCAGGAAACTATAGACCCATCAGCCTGACCTCAATACCAGGAAAGATTCTGGAAAAGATAATTAAACAACAAATAAGTGAACACCTAGAAGCAAACAAAGTAATAGCCAAAAGCCAACATGGGTTTGTCAAAAACAGATCATGCCAGACGAATCTAATTGCATTCTTTGACAAAGTAACAAAATCAGTGGACCAGAGGAATGCTGTTGATATAATTTACCTGGACTTCAGTAAGGCATTTGATAAAGTAGACCATAACCTACTATTAGATAAAGTAGAAAATTGTGGGTTAGACAGCAGCACCACCAAATGGATTCGTAACTGGCTGACCAACCGCACTCAACGTGTAGTCCTCAATGGAACTGCATCTACATGGAAGGAAGTATGCAGTGGAGTCCCCCAAGGCTCTGTTTTAGGCCCAGTACTCTTTAACATCTTCATCAACGATTTGGATGAGGGGATAAATGGGGAACTCATCAAATTCGCAGACGACACCAAGCTGGCAGGAATAGCCAACACTCCAGAAGATAGGCTTAAGATACAGAAGGATCTAGACAAACTTGAACATTGGGCACTGTCTAATAAAATGAAATTCAATTGTGAAAAAAGTAAGGTCCTACATATAGGCAAGAAAAACCAAATGCACAAGTACAGTATAGGTGGTACCTTGCTCAATAGTAGCAACTGTGAGAGGGATCTTGGAATCCTAGTGGACAACCATTTAAATATGAGCCAGCAGTGTGCAGCAGCTGCCAAAAAAGCCAACACAGTTCTAGGCTGCATCAACAGAGGGATAGAATCTAGATCGCGTGAAGTGTTAATGCCACTGTATAGTGCCTTGGTAAGGCCACACTTGGAATACTGCATACAGTTTTGGTCGCCACGATGTAGAAAAGACGTGGAGACTCTGGAAAGAGTGCAAAGAAGAGCAACCAAGATGATTAGAGGACTGGAGACTAAGACATATGAAGAACGGCTGCAGGAGCTGGGTATGTCTAGTTTGATGAAGAGAAGGACCAGGGGAGACACGATAGCAGTGTTCCGATATCTCAGAGGGTGCCACAAAGAAGAGGGAGTCAAACTTTTCTCCAAGGCACCTGGGGGCAGAACAAGGAGCAATGGGTGGAAACTAACCAAGGAGAGAAGCAACTTAGAACTAAGGAGAAATTTCCTAACAGTAAGAACAATTAACCTCTGGAACAGCTTGCCTCCAGCAGTTGTGAATGCCCCAACCCTGGAAGTCTTTAAAAAGATGTTAGACAGCCATTTGTCTGAAATGGTATAAGGTTCCTGCCCATGCAGGGGGTTGGACTAGAAGACCTACAAGGTCCCTTCCAACTCTGCTATTGTATTATTGTATTGTATTGGAGTAATGCTGGCAGTAATCAACCCCTGGGGGGAGGGAGGGAATGAGGGTTTTGTAGTATCCTTCCCCTGCCACGCCCACAAAGCCACGCCCACAAAGCCACACCATGCCCACCAAGCCGTGCCCACAGACCCGGTCATACATTTTTTTGAATCCCACCACTGATCCAAAGCACCACTTAAGTAATAGATGAAGCTGAGAGTTAGGACCATCCTTGTCTGTTTCGGAAGCCTTCTGCATAATTATATTAGAAAGAGTACATATTTCTTTATAACAGTAAAATTATTATTAGATCACTGTTAGCTACTTTCTTTTCTGCAATATTTCTCCAAAACATTCAATATTTTAAAATTTCAAAAATGAACATGCTTAAATGTAATCTGTAAATATATGCAATATTTTATGTAGACAATTGAGTAAATGGTGGATAACTGAAGAAAAAATGTTTGAACTGGTTGACCTGAAAGATGCTTTAGCTTTTTACAAACAGATATGTTCTGTGTAAGACAGGTAAATTCAGTTCTTGATTTTTGGAATGTTTAAGTCATTAATTAAAATATACATTTTACTACAGTAATAAATAAACAATCGGTTACTAAGAGGAATTCATTAGAAATTTTACCATTCATGGGTGAAGGGTTGTGAATAGATTATTACGGTACATGCTAAGTCTGTGGGGTACTTTTAGCTTTAAAAGCAACTGAGTTTTGCAACATATAGAAACAATCAGGTAGCATTTTTCTGCCACTTTTTAATGCAGCTATATCTCACATGGCTGCAGCATGATCCAAGGAAAATACATTCTGTATATGAAAATACATATGTGAACGTGTATGCACTTTGAATGACCTCATTGCCTTAAAAATCTTAAAAATCTTAAAAATTGCATCAGACTTTGGTTGTATGACAAAACCCTATCCTTATCATTGGTAAGAAATTTTGCATGTGACCTAGGCTGGAGTCTCTTGACATGGCAGGCTAGATCATTTCTCCAGTTCATATTAACCCAATTAATGTCACATTCTCTTCAGCAGCATGATCTGCAGCATCTGAAATATAAAATGCATATAAAATCTCTGCATTTCTGGGTTCTTTTTACATTTTATATCTAAAATATGTACATGCCACTTTGTTCTTTTGGTCTTGTGCTGAGTCACTCCATCCCTAAAAAAATCTCTGTGATATTAGCCAAGACCTAACTGCTTCCTTCAGATACACAAACACACACACATACACAAACACACACACACACACACAGAGAGAGAGAGAGAGAGAGAGAGAGAGAGAGAGAGAGAGAGAGAGAGAGAGAGAGAGAGAGAGAGAGAGAGAGATTAACCATCAATGAATGGAAAGTGGGCATGGAAAAAAGAGTGAATCAGTGTCAAGCAGAAAGTATTTTATTGTAGTATGCTGTAGGAATAAGAATAGACATAGGACTATTCTTTATTGGCCAAGTGTGATCGCACAACAAAGAATTTGTCTCTGGTGCATAAGCTGTCAGTGTATATAGAAACAACAAAGTGAGGAGTAACAGATCATAAATCCTAAGATAGATCATAAATCATAAGATACAAACAATAAGTGATAATTTCATAAGAAACCAATAGGAGGAGGTAGTGGGAAAGAGGAGAAGATGATAAGGATGAGAAAAAAAGATGCTTTGTGGGATGATGAAGCGAAAGAGGCTGTGGATGAAGAAAAATATGCATCAGGGAATGTTGCAAAAATGAAGATAAGATGAAACTACTGAATAATTTTTATAGAGAGAAAGGGCTAGATGCAAATAATGTAGTCAAAAAGAGCAAGGTTTGGTTAAGATTAAAAGAGGCTCAGAAAATTCAGAACAAGTTTGGTGGAAATAAACATTCATTTTGGAAGTAGTTGAAGAGAGTTTAATTAGCCAATCCAAGAAGAATATGTTGAATTGATATGGGAGGTCAAAGGGAAGTGAGAATGCTATTGAATCCAAATCATATTTATGCCACATGGAGTCATTTCAGATTGGCCCTTCCCAGTTTAGACTCTGCAGAAGTGCTGGACTGCAACTTTCATAATCCCCAACACACAGGGCTAATTTTTTGGGTGAAAGGTCTGAGGCACTCAACTCCTCTGGCTTCAAAGAATCTGTTCAATACATTACGGCAATTACTGATGATAATAAGTAAAGATTCAGTCCCAACTCTGGGACTCCAATGTTGTACTTCTAGTAATTTGTGATCATTATGAGACTCGGTAAAACTAATAGCTTGTAGTCTTTGTTTCTGCTTCTTGCACTCTGCATCCAAGAATAAATAATAATAAAAAAATCACAGTGCCAGGCACAACCTTAAATGATGCTTCCCAGAATTACAGCATTTAGCTGATGAATATTATCTGTTTAATTTTACTCTTAGCATCTTTAAAATAGTTGGAAAGGGAGAACAGTTAATTGTATATTAGAAAAATCCTTTCCCGGTAAGACATCCATAGATCACATTCCATTTTTATTACTTTCAGAATATACCTGTGCTTACAAATATCATTAAGCATAACTAAGAAGTGTGTTAATAAAAATCCGGCTTACCTTTCTCTGGACTTAGGTTATAAAATCAAATGAGAAATTTAGGATTTCAATTTTGAGACAATTCATGAAAGAGATTGCGTATGTTAAATAAGTTCCTCCTTTATCCTTCCTCTTAGATTGGATGAGGGAGGGGGAATTAACCTTCCTTCACATGTGGACCTGGTTGTTCACACATGATAGTCATCACATATGAAAACTTCAGAATCTCTGGATATGTGTCAGCTGTTGTAGAATAGAATAGAATGGAATGGAATAGAATAGAATAGAATAGAATAGAATTCTTTATTGACCAACTGTGATTGGATCCAAGGAATTTGTCTTTGGTTCATATGCTCTCATGTACACAAAGAAAAATAGAATGAATGTATATTCATCAAGAATCATAAGATACAACACTTAGTTATAGCCATAGGTTACTAATAAGCAATCAACTAATACTAGGAAAAATAAAACAATATAAATTGAAAGATACAACATGGTTATAGCCATAAATGGGGGGAGATAGGTACTAGGAAGAATGAGAAGAATAATATTAATACAGTCTTAGTAAATAATTTGACAGTGTTGTGGGGATTAGTTGTTTAGCAGAGTAATGGCATTCAGGAAAAAACTGTGTCTAGTTGTTCTGGTGTGCACTGTCATATAGCATCATTTGAGGGTAGGAGTTGAAATAGTTTATGTCCAAGGATCCCAGGGGTCTATCGATATTTTCACAACCCTCTTTTTGACTCGTACAATGTACAGGTCCTCAATGGAAGGCAAGTTGGTAAGAATTGGTTTTTTCTACAGTTCTAATTGTCCTCTGTCTGTCTTGTTGGGTTGCAGAAACAAACCAGACAGTTATAGAGGTGCAGATGACACACTTAAAACCGGAAAGCACCATTTACTGGACACCTCTTGGAAAACCACTATTGATTGGGAAGGAAAAAAGATGGCTCTTGCATTTTTTTGAGACCAGCAAAAGGAACAGATTAATTAGGAGCAGCTCTTTACAGTTCCCTGTGGCAGGATTTAAAAGTGCATGTTTTCTTTGTGGGGGCTGAATGACCTGGTTAGTGAGGGTACGAGTGGCCAGCATAAGGTTGACGGGTTCCCTGCCAGGTCACTTCTACTCAATGCTTGAGAACAAAATTTGTACAAATGTAATTAATATTCTGCAAAGTTCAGACAAACTATGGGAAATAAAATTATAGTTGGAGAGAAAAGAAAAAGGGATGCACCATTTGTTTCCACTAACACTGTGTCAGGGTTCCAAATAGCATCCAAAAGTAAATCAGAGTCCAAGGCAAAGTATTGCTCAAAGTTTCAATTTATTAAGCGAGCCATGTTGGCACATCTGGGAAAACCTGAATCTGAAAGCTTCCCAGTTTTCCCCACCTAGTTGAAAGTTCAAGATCTTTCCCCCACACCCAAAAGTCCATCACATGGTCCAATCTCCTTCTGCCATGCTGGCAGTTCCACCCAGGTGCAGAAGACCAGAGACAAAGATTGACCTTGGCTTTCTAGAAATTTTTTGCTATGGCTACATATCATCTAACTCCATACAATCTCCCCTCCCATTTTTCCACAATAGAAAAGGCATAGTAGAATAATAGAAAGTGTGGCAGGCTAAAGATCCAAAAGAAAGATGGCTGCAGGCCTGACACACTGTTTTTTTATAAAGTCTTTGCGCCTTTCTCTTCTTGCTTCCAACATATCCATACACCCATCTTACCTTTTGTTTTCTTAAATTCTCACTTCTTTCTTTTTGAGGATCTCCTCAGCTCCATTCAACCCCAGCTTTCTCGGTCTTCCTTTTCTTCTCATTCTTCTCATTCACCTTCCCTTCCTGTCTTCCAGCATCCTTCATTCTCTTCACATGATAAAACCATCTCTTCACTTGCTTTTGAGAGAAGGAGAAACATTTTTTTGTTGTGCCTGTTCTCCACGCCACTCATGATTTTATACACCCTGTTGTGTCCTTCATCAATTATCTTCTTTCTGAACTAAAGTCCCCCAAATATTTTAGCCATGCATTCTAAGCAAAGGTTTTGAGTTGCCTTCTTTCTCACTTTTCCAGCTCCATTGCATTTTTCTTTTGTCAAAAGTGACAACCAGAATGATTTCTGCCTTCATATACAATAAAATTGCATGGTTCCTGCTTTAATATATAATAAAATAGCTCCATTCTCTTGGTTAGCAGCATATTTCACAGGCTTGAAACCCATTGGAATAATTTAGGAGACCATTGACCTGGTCCAGTATTTTGACATCTGCCTTTCAATAACTAATGAAAATGGCAGCAGGCATTTAGCAAAGCCGCTTCATGCTGGGGATTTATTGGATGGGATTTTTTTTTTAAATGCCATACTGGAAAACATAGGGGCAGCCTGCTGCCTCTCACATGTGGAGGGTGTAGAGAAGAAGACTTCAGTGCTTCAGTTTGGCAAATAGTCACTTTTGAAGCCAAGCTGCTTCTTTGGAAAATTCCTATATTTGTTCTCAGATTCTGTTGGAAACCTTCATTCTGCCCTTTTAATGTGGAGATAGATAGGTGGAGATAGATAGGTGAAAAGGCAGATGGGTAAGTACTTTAGGTAGGTACACAAGGAGGGAGGGAGAGAATGAGGATTTCATGGTAAAGACGAAGTTGAAATTGAGAGTAAGGAGACCATTTCATTAGGAGCCCAGGTTCAGTATCACAACTGAGGACAAGTTAAGGCTCAATGTTTTAACTTTTGAGCTAAAGCTAAAACTAGAATTCCCAAAATAAATTATGTTTGTCACTCTCTAGATCTTTGTCTATATATCTGCCTGTCTGCCTGTCTTTCTACCTCTCTCTCTCTCTCTCTCTCTCCATCCATCTGTCCATCTATCATCTGTCTGTTCGTCCATCCATCCATCCATACATCCATCCATACATCCATCTATCCATCACCTATCTATCTATCTATCTATCTATCTATCTATCTATCTATCTATCTATCTATCTATCTATCCATCCATCCATCCATCCATCCATCCATCCATCCATCCATCATCCATCACCTATCTTCTGTTTGTCTGTCCATCCGTCTGTCCAGCTATCCTCTATCTAACTATCATCAATCAATCAATCAATCAATCAATCTATCTATCCATCCATCTATCATCCATCACCTATCTATCTTTATCTATCTTTCATTTGACTGACACTACTGACAGATTATCAGTTAGAAGTGGTGTCACTTTCCCAAGTGTCCCTTTTCCATCTAACCTTGCCAGTTCTGGATGCTTACAATGAATCTGAATCCCCAGGAGTATCAAGGTCTGGTGCCCTTTAATAAATTCAGTACAAGTTTGGAAGTTTCTGTCACTTTATCAATTGCAAGTTTACTAGAGAGTGGCGGTTTCCCCACTGTTTTGATGCCCTTCCTGCTGGTTATATAGATGTACTTTGTGTTGTTTTCAGCAAATCACTTCCACAAGGAATAAAACCTTCTACCGTGGGCAGGTTCTTTTGTGAGAAAGGAATCTTGTTTCCATCTTGAAATTCAAGTGTGTGAAGCGATGAGGTGAGGAACAGTAGTAAATATTCAGATCATGCTAGACTTTAAAGCTGTATGAGATCATGACAGTGCCCATTTTTCTTTCCTGCCTTTTTCAGTTGGGTTGCCATCAGTCATTTCTAATTAAATTTTCAAAAGTTGAATTTCACTATTGTTGGATCCATTTTCCCCAAAATAAGATTGGGTCTTATTGTCTTGTGACCCCTGAAACAAGTGCTTGGCCTTATTTTTAGGGACGTCTTACTATTTTTGAGGCGCAGGAGGCCCCTTAACCTCAACCCATGGCCCACGGATCAGCTGATCCAGAGAGGGGCAGGAGTTCTGTCTCTGTCTCTAGCACACTCTTGCCAGCCCTACCATTGCTGGCCTGCCACTCTTTTTGCGTCTGCCACTAAGAGAAGGGCGCGGGAGCTAGGGTTTGTCGTAGTGGCCTCTGTGAGGCCATTCTGCGTGGATGGCAGGTGCATGTGGGGCATGTTCCCCCTTTTCCAGGAAATGGTGGGGAACAGCTGCACATATGTTTATATATTTTATGGCTTATTTCCAGGGGAGGGCTTATTTTAGTGCATACACTCAAAAACCTGATTGGGCTTATTATCTGGGGAGATCTTATTTTCAGGGAAACAGGGTGTCTATGGGAAGCTGAGACCGAGTGGCTATGATGACGTCAGTAACTCTAGCAGTCTGTAAGTATTGGGACCACAATTCCCAAGTCTGGAATTGGAGTTTCAATTTCTGTGGAAAGGGGATGCTGGATTTATGTTAAGGTTTTATGCACTCTCCCCATTCATTGCAAGTCCTGCTTCTCTGCCAGATCTTCTGGTATAATCTTTTCCTTTGGAATTAGGAGAGTTTAACACAGTTAAACTAACCCAAGTTACTTTTAACGTTACTTTTAAAGTAACCCAAGTTACTTTTGGCTAAAGTTTCTCTCTCTCTCTCTCTCTCTTCTTTTGTATATTTATTAGACAGACTGGGGGGGGGGGGGGAAAGATGAACAGCCATTGTCAGATTGTATCCAATTTCAGTTCCTCACATTGAATAGTGAATGTAAACATCAGACGAAGAATAGGGTGGTGTTGCATTTGATGAAGGATTCTGAAATATATATTGTCTTTCATTTAGAATCATTCATCACACTAAAGCCAGTGGAATATCCATTTGTTTTTCTTTACACAGATGATTCAGACAATGGCAGCTTTACCACTTTCATTGTTTAATCTCCTGGACTAAAAGCTTCAGAGGTTCATCACATATATGTCCACCTATCCTGATCGTTCTTTAACTGGCCAAAGTTACATTTGAGTTTCAGAAGAATTTATTTATTTATTTTATTTTATTAGATTTCTAGACCGCCCCCTCTCCCCGAAGGGACTCAATTGAGCCAGGATGCTCCACATACACGATTCTAACAGGGCTTTATCATTCCAACAAAGCGTCAGGCCTGCATCCATCTTCTCTTTTGGATCTTCGCCTGCCACACTTTCTATTATTCTACTATGCATTTCCTATTGTGGGAAAATGGGAGGGGGGATTGTATGGAGTTAGATAATATGTAGCCATAACAAAATTATTTCTAGAAAGCCAAGGTCTTCCTTTGTCTCTGAATCTGACTGGAACTGGATGGGTGGAAGCCGGCAGCATGGCAATGGAAGATTGGACCATGTGATGAAGTTGTGGGTGTGAAGACAAGATCTTGAACTTTCAACTAGGTGGGGAAAACCGGGAAGCCTTCAGATTTGGGTTTTCCCAGATGTGCCAACATGGCTCTCTTAATAAATTGGAACTTTGAGCAATACTTTGCCTTGGACTCTGATTTACTTTTATGGTCATGTGGCCGGTATGACTCAATGCCAAAGGCACACAGAATGCTTTTACCTTCCCACCAAAGGTAGTCCCTATCTTTCTACTTGCATTTTTACATGCTTTCGAACTGCTAGGTTGTTGACTCTTAGTAGTCACTTAAATAGCCCTTATCCAGGATTATCTGCCCCTACTGAATACCCAGTTCCATCTCCTGTGCCTATGTTCAGCAACAGATACCCCACACAGAAAGCCACACCCGCACCCACATTCCTTCCTGAGAAGCTGTGAGTTGTCATTGGCAATGGCTGCTTGAACTCAACAAGGAGGATGGAGATAACGGTTCTTAGCAGCTTCCAAGGGAGGTAGAACAAATGCTGGCATTTTGGAGGGCAGCGCTCCTTTGTTTTCCTCTGACTGGTCCAGGTGAATCATTGCTTTTACATCTGGAGTTGCTGGATAGGTCCAGCCAGTTGGCAGCAGAGGAACTTTGGTGGGCCAAGAACCCTGACCATGAACATGGAGCCTGCACTTGCTGACTTGGCAGACGTGGGTCAAAACTGCAACTGGCTTGGCCTGAAACATTGGGAAGCCTCCCAGTCCTTCAGTGCCAACAATGTTAATGCAAAACCTCTTCCTTGGAAGCCAGATAAACCTAGGACATTTTCCAAGTTAAAAATATAGCTAGCATTCCACCATGCCTCAAATTCACCCCAGAAAAAAGGATCCCTAAATCAAAACTTTTACCTGTGGTTGGGGCCACATCCCATGGACTCCCGATCTTCTTTTGGACATAAAGTGGTTCTTGATTTTCAACTGATTACCAGGAGAATAGGGTCTGCTAGATATTAATTACTGGAGGCATGTTTCATGTTAACTGTGCTTTTTTATACTGTCCCAATATCACTTACATCACAGTTTATCAAACTCGACAATCTTAAAACACATGGACTTAACAGAATCATAGAGTTGGAAGGGACCTTGGAGGCCATCTAGTCTAATCCTCTGCTCATGCAAGTGACCCTATTCCATTCCAGACAAATGACCATCCAGACTCTTCTTGAAAACCGCCAGTAATGGAGCATCCATAACTTCTGGAAACAAGCCATTCCATTGATTGATTGTTCTCACAGTCTAGAAATTTCTCTTTAGGTCTAGATTGGTTCTGTCCTTGATCAGTTTCCATCTTGTTCTGCCTTCAGATCCTTTGGATAATAGATTGACCCCCTTGTCTCTGTGACAGTCCCTGAAATATTGAACACTACCATCATGCCACCCCCTACTCCTTCTTTTCACTAGACTAGACATACCCAATGACTTCTTCAATTCCTATAATTCCCCAGTCAGCTTGTTTCAGTTCCCGTGTTTTATGGTTGCCAAGTTTGAGAAACGCTGGCTGGATGAAAACCTGGGGAAATATTTCTAGGATATGATAAATGAATAATAAGAATCTTAAGATCAGGGATTGTAGTAGAAACTCGGGCTTCCATCTTAAAAGTTATTGTTATCCTCCCACTTCTTAAATTTTATGTTTCAAGTCTTTAGGATTTGTTCAGCTATTGATTTTCCCGGTTGTTAAAACATTAAAGCTTATTTGATTAACCGTATTTGTTACCGTCATTGTATAGCTTTACTACTCATTAAGAAACACAGTAGGTTCCTGGAGCTCAATAATGATTTCTTTAATTCCGGTTAACATTGCCTGACAAATAGAGGATTTTAGGTATTCATAGCCAGTCCTAAATTCCATTATTGCAATAGTTCATTTTATCCTCTGCTGCCTGCTTCAGTATTCAAAAAGGGGGGAAGTTGGAAGGAAACTGTCTAAATATTTATGGAATGCAACTGAGGTTGGAGTTCCAAGGGCAGAAAATGAAATTAAGAAGATTTACACTAGGAATTATACCAAGAAACAAACCAGCGTGTCAGTTGTGCTTCAATTTTATATATATATATAAAAAAGCTACACTTCTGCTCCAAGCAAAATAAAGTCACTTTTCTGTATGTATTTAGGACAGTTTTAATCGTCTGTAGCATATAATTATAGCTGCACAGTTCCATGTGCTAGCAAAGTGATCGGAACACATTCCATTGCTAGGAAATAAATATAGGTTTGGAATGTGTGTAGGATTCTGCTGAAGCCTGCAAGTTTTGTGAGGAATGACCAATTCAATGTCTACATTGCACACAAAAATGTTA
The DNA here is from genome assembly GCA_039707465.1 of Rhabdophis nuchalis. Taxonomy (NCBI): domain Eukaryota; kingdom Metazoa; phylum Chordata; class Lepidosauria; order Squamata; family Natricidae; genus Rhabdophis; species Rhabdophis nuchalis. The sequence goes on from CM077645.1 coordinate 105,646,922, forward strand.
TTTCTATGTTTCAGTCCACATTGTTATATACAGTAGTGGCCAAAATTGTGGAAATCTTTGGGAAAAAATGTATTGTTGAGGTTTGATTGCTAATAACACCCTTTTTTTGGAGTAGTACCATAAATTACATATTAATGGAAAGATAATTTAATCAAGAATGTAATGCAACAAAGTTTGTTCAATTATCTGTATTTTATGAAAGGGTATATCCAAATAACCAGAAAAAGGAAGCACAACTTGCTTAGGTTGATATCAAGTAGCTTTTCTTCATCTGATTGTAGCCAATGAGCATGCGTGTTTAGAGAGCCAATCAGGTGTCATCTTATTTTGGCAATGAGCCAAAATCAATTGGCAATGATTCAGTTATTGATGTCATGTATTGAAGCTGAGAGGAGGACATTTGTCAGTGTCTTATGTGATTGCTACCAAGTTGGTTGGGATTTTTTTGTTCTTTCATTTAGTGAACTTGTAAAACGTAATAAAATTAAAGTAATGGTGCAAAGAGTTGACTGGTCACCCAGAAAGCGATTTAAAATAGTATTATTAAGTGAACAAGGCTGCAGTTATAAAGAAATTAGAAGAAAAATTGGTGGAAACTTAACCAAAGGTGGCATTTCTAAGTTTTTGAAGAGGCATAAGGCGAAACTCAGTCACTACAAAACCACATTGGCAAAGGCTGGAAAAGCTGCACAGCAGCAAGTGATGGTAGAAGAATTAACAGACTATGCCTTCGTGACAGACAAAAATCACCTGGGTGTATACAAGATGAAATGGCACAATGCAATGTGAATTTGAGTGCAAGGACTGTTCAGCGCAAACTGCAGGAATTTGGCCTAAAATCTAGAATTCCCTGAAAAAGACACTTTTATCTCTCAAACAATGGCTGGAACGATAAACTAGGCTGAAACCCATGTTACTGGGCAGAGGAATGATGGGTCTGTGTTATTTGGAGTGATGAGAGAGGTGTTATTAGCCATCAAACCTCAAAAATACTGTACACTTTTCCCAAAAGGTTTCCACAATTGTGGCCACTACTGTAGCTGTATTTAGAGAGTTTAGGCTGCTTCCTTGCTTTCCTTCTTTCCTTCCATGGGCAAAAAAAAATATCTTAGTACAAATTAGCACCTTGTGATTTCCTGTCAAAAAGACTCTCCTTGATGGAGATGCTGTTTATGGATCTCTGATATAAATAAGAGGGAACTTCTTTAAAAACGTGTTAATGTCATAACGAAGCCTTCTGTAATCTAGTTCTTGATATCTCGAGTAGAAACTTGAAGATGATTGATATACAATTTGTCATTTGGGTTCTGTCTTCCCTCTGGAAAGCTTCCTTTGATGCCTTTAGCTCTAGAAATTTAGCCTTTTTGATCAGCTGATTTTAGCTTTAACTAAAAGGTTGGCTCAATGGCTAAGACGCTCTGCTTGTCAATCAGAAAGGTTGGCAGTTTGGCAGTTTGAATCCCTAGCGCCATGTAATGAAGTGAGCTCCCGTTACTTGTCCCAGCTTCTGCCAACCTAGCAGTTAAAAGCACGTAAAAATGCAAGTAGAAAAATAGGAACCACCTTTGGTGGGAAGGTAACAATGTTCCATGTGCCTTCGGCATTCAGTCATGCTAGCCACATGACCACGGAGATGTCTTTGGACAGTGCTGGCTCTTGGCTTTGAAACGGAGATATGCACTGCCCCCTAGAGTCGGGAATGACTAGCATGTATGTGCAAGGGGAACCTTTACCTTTACCTTTTATGGATTTTTATCAGTACAGACTTCACTGTACCTAAGTCAGCACTAAAAGACAAGTTGACTCTTGGGCACCAAAAATGGAGCTGAGAAAAATGTTCAACTCTTTGAAGCAGAGTTCATGGCTAAAACTTTTATGACTTCCCCAAAATCAAGTGAAGGAATTTCCTCAGTCTTTAAATCTGCCTTCTAGAAGAAACTGTCGTTTTAATGAGCTAGAGAACACACTTTTAGGACTGGCATCATGGCCAGGTTGGTAAATTGACTTTGTAAAATAAAAGAAATATTATTTTAGGAAGACAATATTTCATATGCTTGGAAATGGGCACTGTAAGGAAAAAGTTTATCTTTTAAATAACATGTAGATTAGGCATGTAAGTGCATACATTTATTTTACAACTAAAAAGCATTTTCAATCCACCCAAGCAATGAAGTTCAAGATAGTTCAACTTTGATCATCCAGACCATGAACTATTTATTCCCGTAAGTTGATCTGAGTATTTCTTGCATGTGTAGTTTGATTGTAGGACTATGGTCTTCAAGGTGTTCTGAGACTATATCCTGCCGTGATTATTCAGTTAATGTTGGAACACTATCAAATTCAAATATTTTAGTTCTATATCAGACTTGGAAGAGAGTTGCCTAGCAATAGGCCCACACATTCTCCTATGGTTTCCAGAAATCACAGGATCAGCTAGAGAGAGAGGGGGGGTATTTACTGGGGAAGAATTAAGAGTGTGTGAGGAAGGAAGGAAGGAAGGAAGGAAGGAAGGAAGGAAGGAAGGAAGGAAGGTCAAGGGAGGGAGGAAGGAAGGAAAGTTAAGGAAAGATAGTGAAAGAGGGAAGAAAGGTAAAGAAAGGGGAGGAAGGGAGGGAAGGAAGGAAGGAAAGAAAGAAGGAAGGAAGGAAGGAAGGAAGGGTCTCTTTTTTCATTTTTCTCATACTTTTTTATTTTTATTTATCTAATTGGTTTCCTATTGCCTTTCTAGTCAAGTGTAGAAAATGTGAATGGAGAGTATCTTCAAGTGGGAGAAAGTTACTTTGTTGACCTTTTCCGATTTGTTAATTGATGGAATTGTTTGGTACAATTTGTGGCATTGGCAACAGGATTGGGTGATTTTTAAGGAAGGTTTAGAGAAAATCATGAAGACATTGTCTACCAATGGCTGTTAGTGAACACAGTTCAACTTTTGCCCACCTTCATTTAATTTATTTTAATTATGTGTTAGTTTTTATCCAGTGGTGGGTTCCGGATCCCATTGCAACCGGTACGGTGCAATGGGGCCGGGCGTCCACCACATGCACGCATGCAGCACACACACAGCACATGCATGTGTACTTACCACCCGCGATGCTCTGTGACACTCCAGCTGCTTGGCGGAGTGTTGCGCAGGTGCCCTATGCTCCGTGCATGTAAGCCCTGATTAGCTGAAATACAGCTAAGGAGGGTGGGCAGGCAGGCAGGCCCTTCGGAGCACCGTACCAGAACAGTACCTGGTGCTCCCAGCAGGCATCGGTACACCCGTACCGGGTCATACCGGTCGTATCCCACCACTGTTTTTATCCCACCTTTGGTACTTTATAAATATCAGTTGTTACAGGTGAAGTGAATCTTTATGCATCTGGCTTGTTGTCCTGGAAACCTAGTGTTGAACTTTATGGCCACCATGCATTTCTCATAGTTCGGTCCTGAATAAATAAGCATTTCCCAACCTATTCAGAGACATTTTCCCCTGGAATTATATTATGAATAAATGAAGGTGTATACATGAACTAGTGAAGATGAACTTTGCATTCTCCTTTCAATTAAAACATGACAAATTCTGCCAAGGGAAGTTAAAACGGTGAAAGGAAGGGCCTATGCCAAATATTGGGATTTTATGGGAATTTGGCAAGACGTCAACAGAGAATTTACTCATAAATGTGTGTACAGCCTATTTTGAAGGGCCCATTGACTTTGGCTTGCTTCCTCTTGAGTTGTAACCCTTGTGAGTGGCTTTTTATTCTGTCCTATTGAAATTAGGGGTGAATAAGGCCTGTTTAGAAAAAGCCTGTTCAAAAAAAACCCCAGCACTGTTTATAATTGGGAAATGCAAATTCTAACAATAAATCAGTGAGAAAGCAACAGTGATAGATTTTCCCAACCCACTGCAACTGAGAATAGTTGGCATTGTAATCCCCTTGTCTAGCATGGGCCAGGAATCTGAGCGCTGTGCACTTTTTTTCATTTTCAAGTGTAACCTTCAAAAATAGCCCTGCCTCACCACCTCCAATTGACTTGCTAATCCTCTTCTTTGTAGACAGAGGCTTAGTAAGTAGGGAGGCTTCCTGGTTCAAAAGCCGGAATCCAGATTGACTCTGGATATTGTCTTTTTCAGCAAAACAGCATGGAGTCTACTTCTATTGTAAGATGCAACAATTGGGAAGAAAAAAACACTTTGTCATTGAGGTGGATGAAAATTGTAATTGTTATTGTATGTTACGCTGTCCACAAGACTCAAAATGGTCATGATGGTTTGATGAAAATTCTTCCTGTTTCTATCTGTGACCATCGTGGCTTGACATTTTTGACTACATTCATGGTGACTATGCATAATCGATTTTGTTGACCTGGTTTGATTAATGCAACCAAAGAGATACCAATATCAATAGCCCTTAGACTTACACAATGCTTCGCAATGCTTTTACAGCTCTCTCTAAGCGGTTTACAGAGTCAGCCTATTGCCCCCAACAATCTGGGTCCTCATTTTATCCACCTCGGAAGGATTGAGTCAACCTTGAGCCTGGTGAGATTCGAACTGCAGAACTGCAGGCAGCTGGTGATCAGAAGAAGTAGCCTGCAGGACTGCACTAATCACTGCGCCACTTGTGTTAGACACGTTAGAAAAGAGGTGACCTTCAAATTCTGGCCGCTCTAAATGACCGACAGACCCTTTGGAAAGATACCATATTTTCCGGACTATAAGACGCACCATGATTTTGAATAGGTACATTTAAAAAAAAGTTTTTGCACTCTGCAGTCCTCCCACATCCTCTGCACACCTCATTTTTTGTTAAAAATGGGGCATGCAGAGAGTTTGAAAGGCCTGCAAAGTGCTCCTGGGGGCTGGGGGGGGGTAAAAATGAGCAAAAAACAGGCCATTTTTTACTCCTTTTTGCCCTCCCCAGCCCCTCGGAGCACTTTGCAGGCCTCCCAAAGCCACTACACGTCCATTTTTGTGAAGGGGGTGGGATTTGGTAGGCCAAAAATATTGTATTCAGTGTATAATTCAGATTTTCACCGTCTTTTTTGGGGGGAAAAGGTGTGTCTTATACTCTGAAAAATACCGTAGTTGACTATTCAAGCTGGTTTTGATAGGGTGCTGGTGATCTCCATGAAAGATTTTTTTTCCTTTATTTAAGTTACTGTTGTAGTTCATGGACTGAGGCTGTTGCACTAAAGAAGAAGACGGTTGAGGAATCTAATTATAGTTCTCATTTTTAAAGTGGGGTTTCGCGAGCCTCTCTTGGGTTTGTGGGGAGTACAGAAAATATCATGGCTTCCTAGCATTTGGGCTACAGGATTCCCTCAAGACAATGCAAATAAGTGATTTTCAAAACAGTAGCAGTTTCACTGAATACCCCATATTTCCACTGCACAGATTTTTTTTCTCCCCTCCAATTGGAGATAAAGCACAAGCTGAAATTTAAAGAGCAGTTAGCACTTTCTTTAAAAATATAGATTATGCATTAAGACTGTTTGTTTTTAATCACTGAAATCCATACCATAGTATTGAATTGAGGGATCACTTTGAAAGACTCTGTTTCTGGAACATAACTTAAGTTTATGTGTTGCTTTTAGACCGTGGATTAGCCAGACATTCTGATTGTCAGAAAAGATTTTCCTGAGAACAAAATGCTCTGAATCTTGAGTAACATGCCTGTGACAATAATACTCCCATAGCACTATTGAAACAAGGTGGTTAAGGAGTAATTCATTCATAGTTATCATGGCCTACTATATGTTATAGGGTGGCTCAGTGGCTAAGACGCTGAGCTTGTCAATCAGAAAGGTTGGCAGTTCGGCGGTTCAAATCCTAGTGCCGTGTAACAGAGTGAGCTCCTATTACTTGTCCCAGCTTCTGCCAATCTAGCAATTTGAAAGCATGTAAAAATGCAAGTAGAAAAATAAGGACCACTTTTGATGGAAAGGTAACAGCATTCCATGCGGCTTTGGCATTTAGTCATGCAGGCCACATGACCACAGAGACATCTTCGGACAGCGCTGTCTCTTTGGCTTTGAATCGGAGATGAGCACCGCCCCCTAGAGTTAGGAACGACTAACACATATGTGCGAGGGGAACCTTTACCTTTACTTTATTATTGATGTTGGGCAATCTTCTCTGTGGGCTTCAAGCAATGGGAATAGATTGGAAGGTGTTTTCCCCATAGGACTCAAGCATTTCCCCCCCACATCTCCTTCTGTGTATGTGTGCCATCAAGTCCTGGGCTCTCCTATATTCTGCATAAAATGTTCCTTATGCTTCAAGAGATGGTCAAATTCTGCTTCTAGAAGTTTAGAAGACTGTAGAGTTGGAAGAGGCCCTATAAAACATCTGATTCAGCTCTGTTCTTAGGAAGCGATTTGGCAAATTGCTCTTGCAAACAGAAGCTCTCCAGTCCAGTCACCCATCTATTATCTATATGTATGGATATCTAAGTGCCCAAGCTAACTAATTAAATAAAAATGTGCATAATCAATAAAGGACATCAAAGGAGCAAATTGCTTCTATCTCACAGTATGCACTTAATGACACTTAATGAAACCACAGATTGTCAGGCCTGTAGCCATCTTTTCTGTTGGATCTTTGGCCTGCCACACTTCTTTCTATTATTCTACTATGTATTTTCTATTGTGGGAAAATGGGAGGGGGGATTATATGGAGTTAGATGACATGTAACCATAACAAAATTCTTCCTAGAAAGCCAAGGTCATCCTTTGTCTCTGCTCCTCTGCACCTGGCTAGAACTGGATGGGTGGAACTGCCAGCATGGCAGTGGGAGATTGGACCATGGGATGGACTTGTGGGTGTGGGGGGAAAGATCTTGAACTTTCAACTGGGTGGGGAAAACCGGGAAGCTTTCAGATTCAGATTTTCCCAGATATGCCAGCATGACTCTCTTAATAAATTGGAACTTTGAGCAATACTTTGTCTCTGATTTAATTTTGGATGATATTTGGAGCTGTGACACACATAGTTGTACACAGATGGGCTACAGAGAAATGTCTTTTTCAATACCTGACATCCATGTTATGGGTCAGAGAATGGGTAAGTGTTTACATAGGGTCAATTCAAGCATACGATCTTCTGTGAAGGTCTTTACGAATTTAATTTCCATCCAGCTTACAAACTAAGTGAGTGTAAAGAAAGGTGTGCAAGAGAGGTGAGATATACTCTGCCACTTAGCCATAGGTGCCAATTGGACATTCAATTCTTTTTAGTGGTGACATAAGTACACATTAGGCAGGGCTGGAAGCCAGGTGTTGTAGGCCTGTATTAATATACCTGTTCTGCAAAAGCTAAAGTATTGGTGCGTTGTCTTTGTGGGGTGCCACAGGTGAGATCATCTGTGGTTTTGGGGTAGAATTCCATCACTACGCAGATGACACCCAGCTGTACATTTCTACCCCAGACCATCCCAACGATGCTGTCGAAGTGATGTCCCGGTGTCTGGAGGCCGTGTGAGTCTGGATGGGGAGAAACAGGCTTCGACTCCACCCGTCCAAGACCGAATGGCTGTGGCTTCCAGCGTCACGATACAGCCAGTTGGTACCATCTCTGGCCATTGGGAGCAAATCATTAGCCCCCCACAGAGAGAGCGTGCAACTTGGGGGTCCTCCTGGATTCCCGGCTGTCATTAGACGATCATTTGACAGCCGTGGCCAGGGGGGCTTTTTATCAGGTTTGCTTGGTCACTAGTTGTGCCCCTTTCTGGATCGTGACACTCTATGCACGGTCACTCAAGCCCTCGTCACCTCCCACCTAGACTATTGCAACGCTCTCTACATGGGGCTGCCCCTGAGGTGCACTCGGAGGTTCCAGTTTTTGCAGAATGCGGCCGCACGGGGGATTTTGGGAGTCCCAAGATGCTCCCACGTGACACCTCTCCTGCGCGAGCTGCACTGGCTGTCTGTGGCTTTCCGGGTGCGCTTCAAGGTGCTGATAACCACCTTTAAAGCACTCCATGGCATCGGACCTGGCTACCTGCAGGGCTGCAGGCTGCTACCGAATACCTCTCACCGACCAGTTCGCTCCCACAGAGAAGGCCTTCTCAGGGTACCGTCGGCCAAACAATGTCGGCTGGCGACCCCCATGAGGAGAGCCTTCTCTGTGGCAGCCCTTGCCCTCTGGAACGACCTACCCTCCGTCCTTCGTATGATCACTGACCTATGCATCTTCAGTCGGGCCTTGAAAACGCACTTATTCCATGCGGCCGGCCTGGTGTAGTTTTTAATCAATTTTAATCGATTTTATCAGAGAATTTTACCTGGTTTTAGAACAGGCCCTAAATTTAATTGATTTTTAAAGTATTTTGTATATTGTATATTGATGTTTTGTGGTTTTATTATGCCTGTTCACCACCCTGAGTCCCGCAAGGGAAAAGGGCGGTTTACAAATTTAATAAATAGTAAATAGTAAACAGCTACAAAGGCAGGAATAGCTTCTGCAGGAACATCAGAATGGTTGCAGGAACTGGGCATGGCTAGTCTAGTGAAGGGAAGGACCAGGTAAGACAGGATAGTGGTCTTCCAATATCTGAGGGGCTGCCACAGAGAGGAGAGGGTCAAACTATTTTCCAAGGGACCTTAAGGCCAAGAATAATGGATGGAAACGAACAAGGAGATATTCAACCTAGAAACAAGGATGAACTTTCTGACAGTGAGAACAATCAACCAATGGAACAGAAGTTGCCTTCGGAAGTTGTGGGAGCTTCATCACTGGAGGCTTTCAAGAAGAGACTGGACTGTCATTTGTCAGAAATGGTGCAGAGTCTCCTGCTTGGGTACGGGGTTGGACTAGATGACCTACAAGGTCCCTTCCAACTCTGTTAATCTGAATCTATCTCAGACGATCAAAGACCTGGAGATTAAAACATATGAAGAACGGTTGCAGGAACTGGGCATGGCTAGTCTAGTGAAGAGAAGGACCAGAGGAGACATGATAGCAGTCTTCCAATATTTGAGGGGCTGACACAGAGAGGAAAGGGTCAAGCTATTTTCTAAAGCACCTGAAGGGCCAGACAAGGAATAATGGATGGAAACTGAACAAGGAGAGATTCAACCTGGAAATAAGGAGGAACTTTCTGACAGTGGAAACAATCAAACAATGGAACAGAAGTTGCCTTCAGAAGTTGTGGAAGTTTCACCACTTGAGACTTTCAAGAAGAGATTGGATTGCCATTTGTCAAAAATGGTGTAGGGTCTCCTGCTTGAGTGGGGTGGGTTGGACTTGATGACCTACAGTATAAGGTCCCTTCCAACTCTGTTAATATGTTAATCATTGATCAACTGTCCTTGAAATAGGAAATACAATGCATCTAAATTGCACATGGATATTAGGAGCCCTGATGACCTTTTCAGACTCATGGCTAGGAGATACAGTGGGTGGTGTGGCTGTCCCCATAGCAGGAGAAAGAGAAACAGTGGATGGGGAAGAGAAAAATAAGAGATGATGATGATTGCCCCAAAGGTGCTTTTCCAAAAGATAACTGGATTTTCTTGGCTTTTTCCTTGAAAACATTTTGCTTCCCATTCAAGAAGTTTCTTCAGTTCTGACTGAATGGGTGGGGAATGGAAGGATTTATATCATTTGCAGTCCTTTGCCATCCTTCCATTCCTCACCATTGCATCAGAACTGAAGAAGCTTCTTTGAAAAGAAGCGAAACATTTTCAAGGAAAAAGCCAAGTAAGTCCAGTAGCCCTTTGCAAAAAGCACCATTGGGTCAACCATGATCTGGATGATGGAGAATCTCCATAGGCAGGAGAAAGGGTTGTTTGAGCCAAACCAACAAGTGGGAAAAAAAGGTTGTGGTTCTGTCCATTTTTGCTGTTTTCACCTCCAGAGTTGGCCACCAAATGGCCTCCACCACTTCATTCGGGTGACTGCAGACCTTTAGAGAAGAAAGCTGCTCCAACCTTGATTTGAACAAAGGCTGGAAACTTCCAAGCCTCACTGTACGGGCTTCCTAAACATTGTTATTGGGAGCAGGGCCAGCTCTACAATTCTGTGACTGAAACAGACAAAAGCCCATTATTTGTGTATTTAATATAATTCTATTCCGCTTCCCATAGAAATGCATCTGAAAGCAGTTTGCAATAAAATTGCACAATACAATAATAAAAGCAATATGTTACAACGGTGTCAAAAGGCATCGATTAGAAGAGAAGGGGAAACAAAAAGCAAAGGGGAGAAGTTTTAATTTACTTGTAAAGGTTTTAGTTTAGATTAGATTAACAGAGTTGGAAGCGACCTTGAAGGTCATCTGCCCAAGCAGGAGACCCTACACCGTTTCTGACAGATGGCAGTCCAATCCTTTCTTGAAAGCCTCCAGTGATGAAGCCCCCACAACTTCCAAAGGCAACCTCTGTTCCATGGGTTGATCGTTCTCACTGTCAGAAACGTCCTCCTTATTTCTAGGTTGAATCTCTCCTTGTTCAGTTTCCATTATTCCTTGTCTGGCCTTCAGGTGCTTTGGAAAATAGATTGACCCCCTACTCTCTGTGGCAGCCCCTCAAATATTGGAAGACTGCTATCATGTCTCTCCTGGTCCTCCTCTTCCCTAAATTAGCCATACCCATTTCAGAGATGGGTTGCTCCCAGTTCAGCCCAGATTGGATGTGGTGGTAGCGGGAGGCTCCACCCATCCGCCTGCATGCTGCCACACATGCACAGAAGCTTCTGCCCATGTGCAGAAGCATTGTGCATGCGCATAAGCGTGCACGTGAGCACAAGGGAACTATTAGCGCTAGGATTTGAAACGCACCTCTGGCCCAGTTCTTGCAACCATTCATTGTATGTTTTAGCCTCCAGTCCCCTAATCATCCTGGTTGCTCTTCTCTGCATTTTTTCTAGGGTCTCAACTAAATGGGGGTTGGAAGAAACCTTTCATTGGGCAGGTAGCTCTGCAAAGAAGGTCCACTTGCAAGATTCTGTTTTTATGAGGTTTTACTAATTTGGTTTGTGCAGAAATGTGTTTGTTTTCTGGACTTTGGCAGATTTTTTTTAAATAAAACATTAGTCTTACAAAAGGCTGTCTTACAAAATCCATTATTAAATGCAATGTTAGTTGGATCTCCAACTTTTCCCCACAAACTACTGCACCTATTCTCTAAAGCCCCTGAGGGCAGGACAAGAAGCAGTAGATGGAAACTAATCAAGGAGGGAAGCAACCTAGAACAAAGGAGAAATTTCCTGACAGTTAGAACAATTAATCAGTGGAACAACTTGCCTCTCGAAGTTGTGAATGCTCCAACACTGGAAGTTTGAAAGAAGATGTTGGATAACCATTTGTCTGAAGTGGTATAGGATTTCTTGCCTAAGCAGGGGATTGGACTAGAAGACCTCTAAGGTCCCTTCCAACTCTGTTATTCAGTTCTTTCGCATTTTTTATGGTGAAAATATCTAGGTAATGCAAAAGTTTGATAGCCCCGCATCAAAAAATGTTTGGTGTGTTAGATACGGTCATGAGTTAATAATCTTTTATATTTAGTACTTATTGGCATCGCAAGTAAATTGTTTATATCTGAGATTATTATAGCTCACCTACCAATTCTCCTGTGGGAATTCTGGACCTGTTTTCTTTTCTTCTTCTACTAGCTTATTTTTAAATGAGAATTTTCTTATGTGGTCCAAGATTATACTTAGTATCTTCTTAAAGACATTCTATGCACTGCAAGTTTTGTTTCCTTAATGAAACTTGGTGCTGACTCTTTTCTAAGTCTCTGAGCCAGGGCCTTAAGACAGAATGCAGGATGGGTGACACATATGTATGAGGCACGTGTTGGTTGGCCTTGGTGAATTCTATTATTTTTGCTACTTCCATTATTCAGCTTCTCTGCTGTTCTTTTTTTCTGCACTGGTTGTTTACTGCATTTCATTTTCTAGTTCCTTGTTTTTATGCGGCTGCAAATTCTATGTCATCCAGAGTTTCCTTTTGCAACTTGGGTGGCCCTGTAAATCCAATAATTAATTAAATCAATAACTTCTTCCTGGAATTTTACAGCTGGCGGTGATTATCAGTCATTTTGATTTCGGCTGGAGCTTAGATGCTTAATTTTCCCTTGTTAGGCTTAACAAAAACGTGGGCGATTCTAGTTGTCTGACAAGTAAAGATGCTTCTCCTGTGTGTTTAGATGGTCCGTTCGCTGCTAATTATTGTAGTAATCCATCTGTGAAGTGGATCTCATGCATAAAGTACAAAACCACTACAGGTAGACCTTGACCTGTGATCACAAATCGGAGCAGATTTTCCATTGCTCACCAAGACAACGGTTACCTGTGATGAACCTGATTTTCTGATCTGTTTTGCCACGGTTCTTGAGCAGTTTTTAAGTGAATCATGTGGTCGTGAAGGTGAATCTGGATTCCCCCATTGGCATGGCTTCTTAGAAGCCAGTTTAGAAGGTCACAAATGGAGATCACATGACCCCAGAGCGCTGCAAATGTTGTAAATGCATGCCTGTTGCAAAACACTCAAACAATTATTTTGAGTGTTGAACACAATACTCCTAATTCTGATAGAATAGAATTCTTTATTGGCCAACTATGATTGGACACACAAGGAATTTGTCTTTGGTACATATGCTCTCACGTACATAAAGAAAAATAAAATGGAATACATTTATCAAGAATCATAAGATGCAACACTTAGTGATAGCCATAGGTTACCAATAAGCAATCAAATCATACTAGGAAACAAATAAAACAATATAAATTGTAAAGATACAAACAACACGGTTATAGTCATAAGTAGAAAGGGAGATCTAGGAAGGAGGAGAAGAATAATAGTAATATAGTAAATAATTTGACAGTGTTGTGGGAATTAGTTGTTAAGTAGAGTGATGGCATTCAGGGAAAAACTGTCCTTGTGTCTAGTTGTTCTGGTGTGTACTATCCTATAGTGTCATTTTGAGGGTAGAAGTTGAAACAATTTTGTGAGGGGATGTGAGGGGTCTGTGGGTCCTCAATGGAAGGCAGGTTGGTAGCAATTGTTTTTCTTGCAGTTCTAATTATCCATTGTAGTATTATTGGGTTGCAGACCCAAACCAGACAGTTATAGAGATGCAGATGACAGACTCAATAATTCCTCTGTAGAACAGAATCAGCAGCTCCTTGGGCAGTTTCCCCTTGCAATGGGATTCTCTATAGACCGAGTAAAACATGTTTTGTTTGGCTTGAGATATTTTTATTCTCCCTCTCTTTAAAATCACCAGGAGAGCCCAGAACAGCTAAATCCCATAAAATAACACATCATTATAATTACTGCCTATGGAAATGGCAAGTAAAAACCCAAAGTGTGTTATCCAATTACCTTGACTATATTTAAAAATGAATTAATAGCAGCAGATTTTAAAAAAAATCAAACCCATTTTAATTTCAAAGCTACTATCAGGTGGATTAAAGCTGGAAAATGTGTCTTAAAATTCTTAACACCACTGTGAGAGGTCATCTGAGAAGCAGATTTTGACAAATGGAGAACTCTAGTAGTGGAATTAGTAGCCATAAAACATCGTTCAAGTATTTGTGAAGGTTTTGGAGATCAAGAAATTGAATTTATCAAGTCTTAGATTACATAAACACACATACATGTTTATTCCCTTTATTTCTCGTCCATACATACACACATTCTCATATATATATATATATATATATATATATATATATATATATATATGTAATTGTTTCTCAACAACCTGTTATTAGGCCCCAATTAAGGGAGGAGACATACTGTTTCCTTTCCTGCCTTTCGACTCATCACCAGAGATCATCTAGACAGCAAGCCAAGAATTACGTTGAGTGATTTTTTTTTTTTAGATATGTGTGTTAGTTTTATGAGCTGATCAATAAATTAAATTAGAGAGAGATTTTCTCTAATTTAATTTATTGATCAGCTCTCTAATTTAATTTATTGATCAGCTCATAAAACTAACACATATATATATATATATATATATATATATATATATATATATATATATATATATATATATATATATATATATATATATATAATATATATATGTATGTATATATATATATAATATATATATGTATGTATATATGTATAAATTTATTGATCAGCTCATAAAACTAACACATATATATATATATAATAATAATAATAATAATAATAATAATTTTAATTTCTATCCCGCTCTCTCTCCCCAAGGGGACTCGAGGCGGGGCACAGGCAATTAAAAATACAAATAGACCACAAACAAATACAAAATACAAAGTTAAAAATAGATTAAATAAATCCTGCGCTAAAACCCATAACTAAACTAAAAATTACCCCTAAAAAACCCTGACCTAAAAAGAGACTACCCAAGGCCGGCCAGACGAAAAAAGTGCGTCTTTAATTTTAAGCGGAAGGAGCGGAGGTCCGTGGTTGTCCTGATATCGGGGGGAAGGTCATTCCAGAGGGCTGGGCCCGCCACAGAGAAGGCCCTTCCCCTGGGCGTCGCCCGCTGACAAAGTCTAGTGGACGGCACCCGGAGAAGTCCCTCTCTGTGGGAGCGAATCGGCCGTGAGGATGTATGGGGCAGGATCCGATCCCGCAGGTAGCTAGGTCCCGAGCCATGGAGCGCTTTGAAGATGGTAACTAACACCTTGAAGCGCACCCGGAAGACGACAGGTAGCCAGTGCAACTCGCGCAACAGCGGTGTTACATGGGCAAACCTAGAGGTGCCCATAATTGCTCGCGCGGCTGCATTCTGGACCAACTGAAGCCTCCGGGTACACCTCAAGGGGAGCCCCATGTAGAGAGAGTTGCAATAATCCAGTCGGGATGTCACGAGAGCATGAGTGACTGTGCGAAGGGCGTCCCGATCCAATAGGGGGCGCAACTGGCATACCAGGCGAACCTGGTAAAACGCCCTCCTGGCCACGGCTGTCACTTGATCTTCCATGGACAGCCGGGTATCCAGGAGGACACCCAAGTTGCGCGCCCCATCCACAGGGGCAAGATGTTCGCCCCCTATGGCCAGCGTTGGAGAGAGCTGGTTGAATCGGGCAGCCGGAAACCACAGCCACTCGGTCTTGGTCGGGTTGAGCCTAAGTCCGTTACTTCCCATCCAGATCCGCACGGCTTCCAGGCACTGGCACATCACCGCTACGGCATCGTTGGGGTGGTTTGGGGTAGATATGTACAGCTGGGTGTCATCAGCGTACAGGTGGTACTCTACCCCAAAACCACGGATGATCTCGCCCAGCGGCTTCATGTATGCGTTAAACAGGAGAGGCGAGAGGACCGACCCCTGAGGCACCCCGCATGTGAGGGGTCTCGGGGTCGACCTCTGCTCTCCTGCCCGCACAAATTGCGATCGGCCAGAGAGGTAGGAGGAGAACCACCGTAAAACGGTGCCTCCCACCCCCAACCCCCCCAGCCGATGCAATAGGATACCATGGTCGATGGTATCGAAAGCCGCCGAGAGGTCTAATAGGACCAGGATGGAGGAACATCCCCCATCTCTGGCCCTCCAGAGATCATCTACCAACGCGACCAATGCCGTCTCGGTGCTATGCCCGGGCCGAAAGCCGGACTGGCGCGGATCTAGATAGTCAACTTCCTCCAGGTGACGGGGAAACTGTTGTGCCACCACACTCTCAACAACCTTCGCCAAGAAGGGAAGGTTGGAGACTGGACGGTAGTTGTTCAAAAGAGCTGGGTCCAAAGAGGGCTTCTTGAGGAGGGGCCTCACCATGGCCTCTTTTAGGGAGGCAGGCAAGGAACCCTCACTCAAGGATGCGTTGACAACCTCTTGGAGCCAGCCTCGTGTCACCTCCCAGGATGCCAGTACAAGCCAGGAGGGGCACGGATCCAATAAACATGTGGTGGCTCGCAGTCGCCCACGTAGCCTGTCCATATCCTCGGAAGTAATGGAGTCAAACTCCTCCCAAACAAGATCTCCCCCGTGGCATCCCACTGGGCCATGAATGGGGGTTAGCTCACTCTGTATCTGGGCGGTTTTCTCCTGCAGAAAAATCACAAATTCCTCTGCTCTACCCTGTAGCGGGGCTTCCCGCTCCCTCTGTTGAAGGAGGGAGCGGGTCACCCTAAACAGGGCGGCAGGGCGGTTTTCTGCGGATGCTATGAGAGTGGCACAATGATGACGTTTGGCCACCCTCAGCGCCACAATGTAAGTCCGTAAATGGGCTCTTACCTGTGTCCGGTCAGATTCAGAGCGGCTAGCCCTCCATCTTCTCTCTAGGCATCTCTTGCGGCGTTTCATCACCCGCAGCTCCTCAGTGAACCAAGGAGCCAGGGTGGTTCGCCGCCGCAAGAGAGGCCGCAAGGGCGCGACCCGATCTAAGGCTCCCACGGCCGCACTATTCCATGCGGCCGTGAGGTCCTCCATCGGGGCGCGGGTCAGGGATACAGGAAATGGCCCAAGCGCTGTCTGGAACCCATCCGGGTCCATCAAGCGCCTGGGGCGGTACCAGATTGGTGACTCTGGTTCCGCCTCCCCGCGGAGGGGAGCAGCGGTCGGAAAGTCGAGCCGGAGAAGTGAGTACATACATACATACATACATACATACATACATACATACATACATACATACATAACGGCTACATCTATGTCAAGCATGAACAACCAGACCCACATATGAAGAGTTCAAATTAGTTACTTGATTGTCCTATGCCCATGATGGCACATGTGCCGCAGGTGGCATGCAAGCCCTCTCTGTGTGCATGCAAGCCATCATCCAGTCAACTCTACTGTGCATGCATGCATGCCTCCCGCCAGCCAGTTGATTTTCAGGTCTCTGCCTTGGATGCAGGAGATCCAAGTGCATGCAGGGTGGGTGGGGGTTTGTGCACACATCTACAGGGCGTCACACATGCATGCAGGGGGGGGGAGTCGGGGGAGTGTGGGGAGATGCAACATTCCCCCCACAGCCCATTTTCAGTCCTAGGAGGTTTTAGTGGGGGCCCGCTAGGCCCAAAACGGGGCACAGGGGGGTGATTTCAGTAAGCGAGGAGAAAAAGATTAGCCATTATTGTTCTATATCTAGAACACAAGAATCTTCTCAGACGGGCAGCTTGCACCTGGGCCAGATTAGATAAGGTTTAGAAAATGAATGGGACCTGGCCCTCTTGTGCCTACATAATGATTCCAGGCTGATTTCCCACTTGACTCCTCCCCCTGACTTGGTCAGTCTCTCTTCAACCATCTGTTCTAATAAGCGTAGGCATATATTCCAGTTTCAAGGACAAAAGCCTGATAAACTTTAGCTGAACCTGCAGTTCAGTCAACCGCACAACTGATTCGTCTGAATAATTCCCTTGCTTAGTTGATGCAAAATTCATCTATGTTTTTGCTAGTGAATTATATCATATAATGAATGGTAAATAAGTCTTCTGAGTTTCAAGAACCCTGGAAAAATGGCTTGGCCAATAATTATATAATAAAGTTTTATGGTCCATAATGTTTGACAAATAAAGAGGAAATCATCATAATTTTCCTCAGGAGATACAGTTTCCCTCAAACTCTGGCTGATCAACACCGGTTTACCATAATTCTTGAATCTCAGCTGTCAACAGTTCCACTGCATCTTCTATAATCAAAGAAGAAGCTTTTAAGCAACGCAAGTCATCTTCCTTAAAAATTCAATTCAATTCAATTCAAATTTAATTTGTAGAACCGCTCCCTCTCCCCACAGGGACTCGGGGCGGTGCACAGGGAAAGTAAAAACAATAAATATACAAATATAAATACATAATATAAAAACAGATTAAATCTATTCCTGTGCTAAAACCCGTTAAACTAAAATACCCAGCAGCTATAAATAAGTTTAAAACCCCATAGAAAGAGAGACTAGCCTAGGCCGGCCAAGCGGAAAAAGTGTGTTTTTAATTTCAGACGGAAGGAGCGGAGGTCCGTAGTCATTCTAATATCGGGGGGAAGGTCGTTCCAGAGGGCTGGGCCCGCCACAGAGAGAGCCCTTCCCCTGGGCGTCGCCCGCTGACACAGTCTAGTGGACGGCACCCGGAGAAGTCCCTCTCTGTGGGAGCGAATCGGCCGTGAGGATGTAAGAGGCAGGATCCGATCCCGCAGGTAGCTAGGTCCCGAGCCATGGAGCGCTTTAAAGATGATAATTAACACCTTGAAGCGCACCCGGAAGATGACAGGCAGCCAGTGCAGCTCGCGCAAGAGCGGTGTTACATGGGTAAACCTGGCGGTTCCCATAATTGCTCGCGCGGCTGCGTTCTGGACTAGCTGAAGTCTCCGGGTGCACCTCAAGGGGAGCCCCATGTAGAGAGAGTTACAATAGTCCAGTCGGGATGTCACGAGCGCATGAGTGACTGTGCGAAGGGCGTCCCGATCCAATAGGGGGCGCAATTGGCGAACCAGGCGAACCTGGTAAAACGCCCTCCTGGCCACGGCTGTCATTTGATCTTCCATAGACAGCCGGGCATCCAGGAGGACACCCAAATTGCGCGCCCCATCCACAGGGGCAAGATGTTCGCCCCCTATGGCCAGCGATGGAGTGAGGTAAAGGTAAAGGTTCCCCTCACACATATGTGCTAGTCGTTCTCGACTCTAGGGGATGGTGCTCTTCTCTGTTTCAAAGTGAAAGAGCCAGCACTGCCAAAAGTCATATGGCCAGCATGACTTCTCTACATGGGGCTCCCCTTGAGGTGCACCCGAAAGCTGCAGCTAGTCCAGAACGCAGCCGTGCGGGTGATTACGGGAGCACCTAGACACTCCCACATAACACCTATCCTGCGCGAGCTGCACTGGCTTCCTGTGGTCTTTCGGGTGCGCTTCAAGGTTTTAACGACCATCTTTAAAGCGCTCCATGGCTCGGGGCCTAGTTATATGCGAGACCGCCTCCTGCCCCATACATCCCTCAGACCAATACGCTCCCACAGAGAGGGCCTCCTCAGGGTGCCGTCAGCTGGACAATGCCGACTGGCGACACCCAGGGGGAGAGCCTTTTCTGTGGCGGGCCCAGCCCTCTGGAACGACTTACCCCCTGAACTCCGCACCATCTCCGACCTCCGCCTCTTCCGCAAGTATCTGAAGACACACCTATTTCATCTAGCCGGCCTAGCGTAACCTCCATACTGACTATTAGATAGTTTTTAAACTTGGGATTTTAATTCGGTTTTTAGCGCAGGGTTTATTTATTAGAATAAGTATTTTAAATTTTATATATTTTATATATTTTGTATGTATTTTAACATCCCTGTGCGCCGCCCTGGGTCCTAACAAGGAGAAGGGTGGGGTATAAATTTAATAAAATAAAAATAAAATAAAATAAATGACTAAATGCCAAAGGTGCATGGAACGCTGTTCCCTTCCCATTAAAGGTGGTCCCTATTTTTCTACTTGCATTTTTACATGCATTCAAGAGGCTAGTTTGGCAGAAGCTGCGACAAGTAACAGGAGCTCACTCTGTTAGGTGGTGCTAGGGATTTGAACCGCCAAACTGCTAACCTTTCTGATCCTCAGCATCTTAGCCACTGAGCTAAGGAAGATTAGATCTTTAGGGAATTAGATCTTTAGGGAAGATCTAATCTTGACTGAAATCTATGGATGGCCATTAGATGGCTGCAACAAGACATAGAAGGCCCTAACTCTTTATCATCATGTAATGGCCCTTCAAATCTTTGCAATCCAGACTTGATGTACGCAGAGTGAAGCTACACTGTTTTAGGCATGTTTTCCTTGTGAATCTCAAATCCAGAATAAAATATAGTAGCAATTTCCTTGCCATCTTAGATGTTCAATGTCCTTACATGTCCCTCACTGAAACCAAACCAAACCAGGATGAACCAGACCTCTTTCTCTCTCACCAACATAGCATACCAATGTTACTAGTAAACAGCTTCCCCCTTCCTGATATTCCACCCAAGTTCAGCTGGAAGTTTTTCTCTCCTGGAAGTCCAAGGAAGAAAGAACAGGAATCTGCAGCTTCGTTAGCTCCATCTGAGCATCTCTTAAAAGTTAAGAAGGTTCCACCTCTATAACATGCTAAAAACAGCTAAGATCTTGTCTTAATACCTAAACTGGGATCAGCTCCATCCTTGGAGGAGTTCTGTGTGAAGGCTCCACCCATTTTTCAGTGGAGAAGATGGAGAATTCATTCCAAGGCCCTACTTTGACATGGAGAAGCTGCATTTTTGGGGGTCCTGAAATGGAAACGACTCATTGTGCCTGATTTTCTCCGAAGGACTTTTAGGTTGAATGCTCAAAATCCAGTGGTTGAATCCCACATGCCTCCAGATGTCTTTACAACTCACCCCGCTCCTAAGTGCCATTTGGATGCAACTAGCTTGGGATATTTTCCATTTAAAGAAAACTTTCACTACACTAATGTTGCTCTGACAAAGTCCTTTCCTATCTCCCTCTCTTTTGTACCTCTTTACTTTTCTTATTTCCCTTCTATTTTGCTGATCAGACAAATGTTGCAGGGTGATGAGGGAGAGAATATCTATTTTTCTGAACATTTTCCCATTTGTATCTTATTTCTATTATTGTCACAGTTAAGGATAAATTAGTTCCTAATTAATAAAACATTCAAATCTTTAAGTAGCGTAACCAATTAGTTATTTATATCTCGAGTAACCTTAAAGTTGCCTTGAATCTTCAGAAACACAGGTTTTCAGCCTAAAAGTAATGCTTGATATTATTTATTATATGTACATGTGCGTGTTTTAGTTAAAAATGTCAATGCAATTTCACGTTTTGCTTGTTTTCAAATCTAAATATTGTTTGAGTTGTGTTAAGTTTGCTAATGTTTTCTTCTGAGTTAAGAAATGGCACTTTAACTGCTATATTTTGATAACACCGTTTTCCCCCAAGTGACATTTTGAATATACTGCCTAGACATAAACACAAATAAAATCTGAATCAATAAGCAAAATAATAACCACTTATTGCCCTCTGCAGATTTAATGCCCTTAAAAATATTAAAATGCAACACCCTATCACCAAGGGTGCCCACTAAATTAGTACTCCATAGTTAATTACTCATCAAATAATTTAAAAAGTATACTTTCTCATCTGTTTCCTCTTGTGAATCTAACCACCTCTTGGATGAATTGCTTCTCCCTTCGTCGCTGTTCTACTTACCGTTGCTTACTTGAAGGTAAGCAGCTGAGCTTCTAAATGCTCCATTTTCAGCACCACACGCAAACACTTTAGCTGCATCCATGCGCAAAGTGTGCACTGGTTGAACCGGTTGTTAAATCACCAGCAGACCACCACTGATCGCAGTCCTGTACAGTAGTCATGGTTTTAGAGGTGGTTTAATGCTGGTTTTTGTAACTCAGTTTATAGTGATTTTTAGACTATGGACCAATTAGAATTCTTGACAATGTTTTATGGACTGGTGAAATATTTGCTACATCCAATTTCTGTTCAGATTATTATTGTTAGCTCCGCATTAGTTAAATAAACTTCCAGCATTCTTTTTTAGAAAACTATTTTTTTATCATTATTGCAAGCAACATTTCATGTTTGTAAAAAGAAAAAAGAAAAGAAAACTTGCTTGGACCCTTTGCAAAGTGAAACAAATATTTACAATTAACAGTAAAAAAAAAAAAAACGCAGCAAGGCTGGCCTTGATTTGGGAAGGAGAAGTGTGAAATGGAATCTTAAATAGATTGGAATATTGAATACCAGAGGTGGGTTGCTCCCGTTTCAGCCCAAATCGGGCGAACTGGTAGTAGTGGCGGTGGGATGCTCTGCTTGGATGCGTGCCCGAGCAAACCGGTAGTAAAAAAGTTGGAAACCCACCATTGTTAGATACGATAGAAAGTTAGGAGGGCCTGTAGAGAAATGTTACTTGGCTGGCTCAGAAAAGTGGCACCAAACTAATTTTTAGAGTTGTTTTGTTGTTGTTGTTGCTAGTTGCAAAGTCATGTCTGACCCATTGTGACCTCATGGACAACGTTCTTCCTGTGCTCTACCATCCTCTGGAGTCTATTTAAGCTCACGCCAAGCTTCTCTGTCGTCCTTCTTTTGCCCTCCATCTTTTCCAGCATGAGGCTCTTCTCCAGGGAGTCCTTCCTTCTCATTAGGTGGCCAAAGTATTTGAGTTTCCTTTTCAGGATCTGGCCTTCTAAAGAGCAGTCAAGGTGGATCTCTTCTAGGACTGACCAGTTGGATCGCCTTGCACTCCAACGGACTCGCAGGAGTCTTCTCCAGCACCAGAGTTTAAAGGCCTCCATTCTTTGGTGCTCAGCCTTTCTTGTGGTCCAACTTTCACAGCCATAATTGCAACTGGGGAAAACCATAGCCTTGACTATACACATTTCGTTGGCAGGGTGATGTCTCTGCTTTTTAGTCTGCTGTCTAGATTTACCATAGGTTTCCTCCCCAGGAGCAAGCCTCTTTTAATTTCTTGGCTGCAGTCCCCATCTGCGGTGATCTTGGAAAAACCCATAGACAGTACCAAAAGGCCAAAAAAAAGTTGTTTTACGGCACTCATTTATTTCCAACCTTGGCACACTTTTGTGAATTGCCTTTATTGTGCAGAGGAGACGATGAAAGGGGACAGACTTATTTTTTTTTTAAAAGTCACTGTGGCGCCTCTTCAAATGTGTGCCATGATGTGCCTTCTAACACAAATCTGTTGAAAAAGACAAAGAGTTGAACTTTTGGCACTGGGGCTAAAGAGAAGAGTGATTTGTCTGCAGGGGGTTGAAGTGGTTGAATGCTCTTCCTGCTGGGAATGGATAATGGTCAGCTTTTTAAAGGAAAGACACTAACATTCAGTTTGATGGTTAGTTTGTTTGTTTATTAAGTTGCTTGCTTTTAAACCAAAAGAGTTGAGAAAGTCCTCTGCAGAACCGGTTCATGAAGTCTAGGGGACTTCAGTGCTTGTCTATAAGGTGAGGGTGACAGAATTTTCCAGAGATGGCTAGGTTAATTTCTTTGATCAGAGAAAAAACAACAACAATTATCGTTTTGAAAGAGTTTTATTGGGTTTTACAAATTTTAAAAAGAAATAGGTAAAGGGTAAGGTGATACAAAAACATTTTGAGAACCTCTATGTCGGAGGTGTTGGCCCCCTTCGAGGCTTCATAAAAGAAAATAGATAATACAATAAATTTTTCATTTGTTCTACAAAGTGGAAAGAGATACAGATATTTCACTTTAAAATCTATGCAATCAATCATTTGTAAACATCCAAATAAAAGTTATACTCAAAAAATAAAGTCACTTGTGAGATCTAAGTCTTTTGCCAATTGTGTCTTCCTCTCCCTGACCTCCAGTGGGCGGAGCCATGGCCCCCTCTGTTCCCCCATTTTCATCCTCCAGGATTGAGGAATGTTTTTTAAGAAAGGTATCCGCCTCTGCAATTGTTTTATTTCTTACCCTTCCTCCCTCCCAGAACACCAACATTCCCTCAGGCATCACCCACTTGAACCACACCCCCTTTTTGAATAATCTTTTAGATAAGAAGGAATATTTCCTCCTTATCTCTCTAATCTTTTTCGGGATCTGTTTCAAGATGGCAATCTCGTTCTGTTGATAGATTAAGGGACCGTCTCTCTGTGCTCTCAGGATCCCTTCCCTTGTAGACCTTCTTACAAATTTAATATGTATCTCTCTGGGTACTTCATTTATCCTGGCATATGCTGAATTAATTCTATAAATCAGATCAATGTCCCCCCAAATATCTTCTTTACTCTTTTTTGTATAGTCTGCTAATATCGTAGACATTAAATCTTTCAGGTCCTCAGTGCTTGACTCAGGGACGTTCTGAAATCTTAAAAAGTAAGACATTCTTTCAAAATCCATCCTAGACATATACCAGCCAAATCCACTATTTCATTATGAGAATTTTTTAGCTCTGCCCTTGTCTCAGCCATCCCCCCCTCCAGTCCATCAATTCTTTATGTATTTTCCATTAGTGCTTTCTGTGTCTCCAAAAGTTCTAATTTTGAACTGACATTGTCCTTCCAGATTTCTTTAATTTCTTTCATAATGTTTTGAAGAGTTACATCTATTGCTGCTAATTTAGCGTCCACATCTGCTTCTTTGGATAACATTGAAGTGATCTTAGGCTGATGTAGCTGCTTTTTTGAAGCCATAATGAAAGTTTTAAGTCTTTGTCACTAAAATGGCGTCTGTTGGAGAGGCAGTCCGTGAGGCAAGGAAAGAGTAAATGTCCAAATTCAAAGTTCCATTTGATTATAGTCCAGAGAGAAAACAAGCTCTTAAAGGCAATCAGATATAAAAACAAAGAAGGCACATCAGGGAAAGATCCAAATAATCAATTGTAATCATCCATTAATAAAAGGAGAAGAACAGTCCTGAACATAGGGGAGTGTCAGCAATTTTCAAAGAAAAGCATGTCTCCTGAGAACAAAGGAACGCCATCTTCCCCCGCCCCCCTGGAAGCCGCCGAGAGTTAGCAAGTGAAAGTTGTTTCATTGTTGCCAGACTTCGATACAAAGTATCCAAGGATCGTAAAAGAAAGACTTTCACTGTAGTTTAAAAGATCAGATGTTAATTCCTCCGTCTCCCCAAGCCTGGGGAGCATTTCTAAGCGCCACTTTTTTTTTTTTCCTTCCGAGGGTTTTTTTTCACAAACTCCCCCCTCCGTCTTCTTTCAAATTTAAAGTTGAGAGCATTAAGGTATAATCACTCACAATCCATTCTGCATGCCAGGAGCCTCGGTGTTGCCATCCACCCCGGCATTTCAGCTCTTCTTTAAACAAGATCGTTGTTCCAGCTCTCCATCGACGAAGGGGATGACCGCCCCCCTGCGACTCGTTCCTCCGTGCCTAGGTCGAAGCAGGGGCCACCCCCCTGACTGCCGTCGGGATGGGGGGATTCCCCGCAAGTCAGCCGTGCAGCAGGGGCTCTTTAAAAGAGCCCCCTGCCCCGAGGGGGGGCCGCGGAGGCAACCAAGCGGCGGACGAGTGCAAAAGCCCAACTGTCGCCTCCGGAAGACCGGAAGGAAGATAACAATTATCTACATGGATAAAAACATTCATATAAATAAAATGCACTTATCTTTTGCAGTGGACAAATTTACTTTTGATTTGTGGTTCTGATGATTAGAAAAACAAACTGGATGACAGAAAAGGTGAGCTTTTTTGCAATCATGTAGTAAGGAAGAGGTAATGCAACTGCACTTACTTTACTGGAAAGAAAATTCTTCTTTCTTTTTACTCTTTCTTTCCAATTCTTCTTTCCTTTCTTCCTTTTCTTCCTTCCTCCCTCCCTCCCTTCTCTCTCTATTGTCTAATTCTTATGTTCTTTGTAAAACTTTTAATGAATACACACACACACACACAGACACACACAGCTAAAGAGAGACAATATTGTCATCTTTGCCTGTGAAACAGCAGGGATAAAGACAGCACGGGGAACAAAAGTTTTTAGACCAGGGGTGTCAAATTCCATTTCATTGAGAGCTGCATCAGGGTTGTGTTTGATCTCAGGACACTTGGGTAGGTGGGGCCAGTTTGACATCACTCGTGTTGGGCGCCTGTGGTGGCCTGAATAGGCTCCCAATCTCTGTTTCCAGCTGTGATGGCCTCCTACAACCCTCTGCCAGTGAAAACAGAGCTCAGGAGGGCCGTATGCAGCCCTCCCAAGCTCCATTTTTACTGGCAGAGGGTTGCAGGAGGCCATCCCAGCTGGAAACAGAGATTGGGAGCCTATTTTTGCTGGAAGAAGCACCACAGGCCAATCATTCACTCTTTTCAGGGTGGCCCCACGGGCCAGATCTAAGCAACCCATGGGCCAGATCTGGCCCCCGGGCTTTGAGTTTGGCACCCTCGTTTTAGACCATCAACATGTTTCAACACTGAACTTCAGAGTTTGGGAATTAAAAACCAGCATAAATGTTCCAGTTCCCACCAGTTTCGGTTCCTCATTTCCATGTTTGTGTATCCCCTTTCAAAACAATCCTACGCCTTGCTCTTCTGGGCATGGCGATCTCTGGATTCAGACCAGCGTAGGAAGCAAGTCCTTGTGCCGCTCGATGTCTTTCAGCCAACCAGGTTCCATGTTTCTCTTGCTGGGAAGTCAAGAGGCCATCACAATCTTGCAAACAGGAAGAAGGCAAAATTGGGAGCGTTAGAAAAGAGCACTGGCCAATCAACAAGAGACTCTCTCTGTTCATCCCCCTGCCCTCCCCCATGAATCTAAAACCACATCTGGCTAATGACCCATCTGTCATTGGATATAAACACATTCTCTTCTCCAATCTTCGGATAATAATCTTTCATTTCCACTTTCATCTTGACTTGTGGGAAGCTATTAAACTCAGCTATGCCCTCGATCATTCTTGGTGTTGGTGTGATATGACAGTTTTGAAGCATGTGGACTGAAAAAAAAATGTTTCCAGTGTAGCCATCTTCCTTTATTCATCTTCCCTCATTTCCTACATCCTTTAGTTTAGTGATGGCTACCCTTTTCCGGACCTTATGCGCCCTGCCCCTACACATGCTTGCAT
>CM077645.1:105678349-105753349 GCA_039707465.1 Rhabdophis nuchalis
GCAAAATGGAGGAGGGAGAAGCTAGTGCCCTCAAGCTAATATACAGAACAGTTAAGCCACGCCCAGGCTCCAAACTGTCATTGGCTGACCTGCTGCTATGCCCTATTCCAGTTCATGAATATACTTTGACACAGAGCAGCCTTTTTCCTGTTCTTTAACTCTGCTCAGAGAGAGCGTCTACAAAAAGAAAAGAAAAAAGAGATTTCTCTCTTGTCCCATATGTAGAGGAACATTAAAGAAGCTTTAAGCAAGTTGCATTGTTTCCAGCTAAAAGGTCAGAAAACGGAATGCTAATTGGAAACAATGTGCATTAATTCAGGTCCAGGTAACCTGATCCATTCCCAATATTTAGGAATATTTTGGGAAGCCTCTGGGTTGCATGTAGGATTACTCGGAATCCAGCAAGCTACCAAGGGCTGCACAGTTTTACGGGTTCAACAAATGAAGCCAAATCTTTTAAAGAGAGAGCAGGTTCTCCTTCGGTGAGATTCTTCTTGGATTGAAGCATTAAGATGTTCCCTGAGGACTTGGATCTTTCAGTCAGAGGAGGAACAAGCCTTGCAAAAGGGGAAAAAAACATGTTAAACATTTTAGCATCTGAAGTATTTTGTTAGATTTGATGTGTTAATCTCCAAGGAGTGGTTTTTAGCTATTACATTTGGTTGGTTTCAGCTTTGGCAAATTGTGTGCCGTTTTATGCTGTTAGAATATAATGCCGATACTAGGTTTTAATGAGTATGATAGTTATAGTCTCATTTGTATTACTTTACTTCTCTGTCATGTCCCGAGGAGCTGATTTTTAGAGCATTTAATAACTAAGTAAGAACTAAAACATGGATGTGAACTCCCTCTCTGTGTTTATCCAGGTAGTCCTTGACTTACAACTACAAATGGGGCCAGAATCTTGATAGTTTAGTGAAGTAGTTGTTGTAAGAAATATTATTCTGGGTTCAGTTCCAAGTGGGGGAAAAGACACTGTGTAAGGCCTGCAGCCATCTTTTATTTTTGCATCTTTGGCCTGCCACATTTTCTATTATTCTACTATGTCTTTTTCTATTGTGGGAAAATGGGAGGGGGGATTTTATGGAGTTAGGGGATATATAGCCATAACAACATTCTTTCTAGAAATCCAAGGTCATCCTTTGACTTTGCACCTCTGCACCTGACCGGAACTGGATGGGTAGAACTGCCAGCATGGCAGGGAAAGATTGGACCATGGGATGGACTTGTGGGTGTGGGGACAAGATCTTCAACTTTCAACTGGGTGGGGAAAACCGGGAAGCTTTCAGATTCTGGTTCTCCCAGATGTGCCAACATGGCTCTCTTAATAAATTGAATAAATTTGCCTCAAACTCTGATTTAATTTTGGATGCTATTTGGAACCTTGACACACTGGAAACATGAAGGCTGTTTGGAAAGATTGTTTAATGGTGGACAGGGTCACATGTCTTGGAGCTCCTGGGTGAAAAGGGAAGATATGCTGAGAGTCCTTGGATTTTATGTCCTCTGTGAGCTTTGAATGTCCTGGGGCACAGGAAGAGAATCCTCATTGGTTGCTGTCAGAGGTCATAGCTAGCTTTCTAGGTTGTCTGTGTGCTAAGTTTGGTTGAAACTTGTTGGGTGGTGCAATGGAATTGGGTAGAACTTTGTTATGTAGAATTGGCTGGCACAGGCCTTAATGGCCTTAATGGCCCATTGACAAAGGTGGGGGGGGGCTATTAAGAGTGAGTCTATTTTCTGCCTAAAAACATATTTTTCCATTTCTCATCCAGGGAAACATAATATTCTGCCTTTTTAATATTTCCTGGGATATTTCACTCTTCTAGGAGAGGGGTGGGTGCTAACTTCCTACCCAGTCATTAAGCAAAATGTCACATGTCTGCAATCCTGGAAACTGTCATTAAGCATGAGTTGTTAAGTGGATGGAATTCTGGGGCCTCTCAGAAGGAGGTGAAGACCCTTTATGAAAGTGTCTGTCTGCTCAGGAGTTGAAAATGTAAATTGGTAGGCAGGATTTTCACCTCCTGAAATATAATAAAATAATCCTGAGCAGACATTTTCATGTGGCCTCGCCCAACATTCCAGGGTCTCCCCACCCATGGAAATGCCCCACACTCCCTATCTTACTTCACTGCGTCTTTGCTCAGGAACTGAAAATCCTGTTTGGACTTTGGCTCATGTCTGGTCTCTGGAGGTTGGCTGAAAGAGCTGCCTGTGAAGGAGTTCAGCTTGATGCCTGCTTGGATTTGAGCAATCGAAGGAGGAACGGAGCTGAAATCCTTCTCTCCCTGCAGGTCTGTAGGCATGGAGAGGCAGGGAAATAAGGATTTGAGCTACTTGCTTGCTTGGATTTTGGCTGCCCATATCCAAGACAGCACAGAGCTGAAAAGTCTTCTCAGCAGGGGGAAACAGCTTGCAATCTCCTGCTGGCTTCCCCACTGACTTTTTGGGGAGGCTGGCATAGAAGATTGCAAATGGTGATCACATGATCCTGGGGCATTTGGCAACTGATTGCAATTGTAAACAGGATGTCAAGAACCCAGATGGTGATCGGGTGACTGTGGCTTGTGTGTGCACATGTGTACAGTGTATGGCGATGGACAAAAGTGCTTTACAAGTTCTAAAGATCCTTTTCCGAGGCCCGATAGCCATTAAGTAGCCAGTTGTAAGTCAAGGACCACCTGTAGTAATTCAATTCAATGTGACATGTGCTCTTCAAAATCTCAGGGATATCTTCTCTGTGGTATTCACTTTGCTATTGAAAACAAAGTCTAAGGAAGAAACATGAATTTGTAGTTCTTAATAATTTCTCTATGCAGCATAGGAAGTCTATCTCTTTTATAGCAGCTTGCTTGAGTTGGAGAAAGGAAGAAAAGGGAGAAGAAAAGAAGGGGTAGAATATTTTGGAGTGTCAAAAGAAGAGGAAAATATCTACTATATCCATGTTTGCCCCCTTGAGCCTTCAGCTCCTGAGCCTTCAGCCCTCTGTCTATTAATCCATAAAAGAAAAGTACTTCATCATTGCTATTTATTTATACATACAGCTAATATAGCCACTCACCTCAATGACTCTAAGTCACATTCAGAGGGTATGTGGCAACACAGTCAGCGGACAGTTCAAACTGCCCCTTTATTGCTCCGAATTTCCCCAAACACCCCCACATTTCTGGCAAGTCCCAGAGCAAAGTGATGACCCATGCTCATTCACCTCCAGCAGCCTCTGGCTGCAAGTAGCCCAGCACAATGCTGTGAGCACAACAGCTGTAAAGCAAGAAATCCAGCAGGGCAAGTCAATGAGTCTAGGAAGCAAAGGAAAAAGGCAATTATACCAGGAAGCCAGGAAGAAATCCAGGGAACTCAACCTTCCATGAATTCAGTGTTTGTTCCCAATAAATATCTCTCCCCACAGCATCTTCTTAAGTCTCAGTTCCCAGGTGTACCTTGTTGAGCGGCGGGCACCCTCCTCCCGAGTAGTCAGAGTGCTGTTCTCACCTTCTCTCCACTCTCCATGCTCGAGGATCAGGAGCGGTCCTTGCTCATTGCCTGAGCTCTGCCTCTCATGTTCACTGCTTAGCCTCTCTTGGTCATCCTGCCTCCCTTCCTCCCTGCTTACAAGCCATCCCAATCTTGAAAGGCCCTGGCCTGACTCAGCCTGTTCCTCCCCACTTTCCTACGAAGCCAACGACGCCGCTCTCTCGATCTCCATTGGCTTCTGACTCATCTTCCTTCACAGATTCAGGCTCCAATGGGGGCAGGAGAAGGTTAAAACTAGACAAATAACAGCAGACTGTACAAAAATCCATATCTAGAAAAATCAGCCCTGTAATACAACGCATGCACAGGATCTAAAAATCCTTCCACTCAGAATTGCTAAAAGAGTACCGTATTTTTCAGTATAAGATGCACCTTTTCCCCAAAAAAATGAGGGTGAAAATCTGGGTGTGTCTTATACACTGAATACAGCATTTTTGGCCTCCTGAAACCCCAGGCCCTTCACAAAAATGGAGGTGCAGAGGCTTTGGGAGGCCTGCAATGTGCTCCTGGGGGCTGGGGAGGGCAAAAAAAGAGTAAAAACAGGCTTCTTTTTTTCTAATCCCCCACCCAGCCCTCAGGAGCACTCTACAAGCCCTCTAAAGCCAAGGCATGCCCCTTTTTTGGGAAAAAGGGCCATTTTTTGCTTGTTTTTGCCACTCCCTCCCCAAGGACCACTCTGCAAGCCTCCGAAATGCTTTGCATGCCCTTTTTGGGGGCAAAAAAACAGGCCCATTTTTGCAAGGCCATTATTTGCTCATTTTTGCCCCCCCCCCCCCAGCCCCCAAGAGCCCTTTGCAGGCCTCTCAAACTTTCACAAACAACAAAGCGTGGAGAGCGTTTGGGAGGCCTGCAGAGTGCAAAAACTTTTTTTTTTAATGTACCTCTTCAAAATCTTGGTGCATTTTATACTCTGGTGCGTCTTCTACTCTGAAAAATATCGTAATTGAATAAACCAAGCAATGGGGCTCACTTAACCTTCTGCCTCAAAGGCCTAAGGGAACACCCTGGGTCTTTAATTCCTTATGAAAGGCCACTTAAGGTCAGACTATCTTCGTCTCCACGGGATGCAGTTCCACAGGGCAGGTGTTGGAGCCAATAAAGCAGGTCTGACTTATTTATAAATAGTTCTTCCTTCTTCATTAAATGTCCTTAAAATCAACAACTGACAACACAGTAGATTAATTCCCCCTTGCAAAAAAATAAATTCGTGTGTTGTTTTCATTCATTTCTCAGGCCATAGACTGGATTTAGGCACCACTTTTATGGTTTAGTTTTGCTGGGGAGCCACCCTGGACAGCTGGTACTCTTTCACCTACCTTTCAAAGTGTTTGACAACAAGTATTATTGACAACAAGTAAACATTGGTTATGCTTAGTCTACTGAAAAAAAAGACTAGGGATGACGGGATAGCAGTGTTCCAATATTTGAGGGGCTGCAACATAGAAGTGGGGGTCAACCTATTTTCCAAAGCACCTGAAAGCCAGACAAGAAGCAATGGATGAAAACTAACCAAGAAAAAAAAGTGACCTGGAATTAAAGAGAAACCTCCTAACAGTGAGGACAATTAACCAGTGGAACAACCTGCCTCCGGAAGTTGTGGATGCTCCATTATTAGACGTTTTCAAGAAGAGACTGGGCAGCCATTTGTATGAAAAGCTATAGGGTTTCTTGCTTGAGCAGGGGGTTTGACTAGAAGACCTCCAATGTACCTTCCAACTTGTCTTTCTGGTTGTTTCTATAAGCACAATATGGAATTACTGAATCCATGGTTCTTGTTTATATATCAGCCTAAATTTTATTTAGTTATTAAAAGAGGAAAAAACGACAAATTATGGATGCATGAATTATTTTGCAAGCTGTGGTTTGAGTTGTTTTAGTCTAAGCTGCATCCTCGAAATGACAATTTCAATAACATCAAGATTCGTAATTCCTAATAGATTCCATTGGCTAAATAATTGTAACTCTTATCAGTTGTTTGCTGCTTGTTTTTCAATAAATTACATGTCAATTTGAATTCCACACAAATAGAGTTCAGCATGTTAAAAAGCTGTTACTTATCAGAGGTAGTAAATTAGTATAACTTTTCTCTTGTTATCACAGGAATCCAAAGTAAATAGTGAATTAAAATAATTCAGATTTTGCTCAATTCATGGATACATATGAGTTGAATTTTTGTGGAAATATTCCTTGTGTGATGTTTTTCAGTTTCTCATTCTAGCTCATCCTATTGGTGTTTTCTGCAGATTTCCATTCACATATTGATTAAAATAAAGTAAAATAGAAGTGAATCTTTGATTTAGAGAGATGAACAGAAATAAACCTTTATGATAATTGACATTCAGCAAAACAAAGCAAAATTAACCCCTAACATCAATGAATATTGGCAACCATTTGTGGCTGAAGCTTAATATAATGTAGCAGAATGTTGCTACTTTTAGAAGGATAAATTAATGGTTATCAAACATATAAAGCAAATAACAATTATTTCAGTGGCCTGGAAATTTAGATAAAATTTTAAATAATCAACTTGTGACTATGGAGATTCTCAGTCATCCAGTTCATGGTTGTCCCAAAGGTGCTTTTTTCAAGAGGCAAATGAACTTTCTGTTTTTTTCTTTGAATAAGTTTCATATTACAATTACTATTAGTGTTCGCATCATTCCGTAATCCATTTCCTCCTGCAGGACTATAACTTTATTACACGTATCCTTAAAATTTATATTGATATTGATTGTTTCCTGATTGCTTATTTGTACCCTATGACTATCATTAAGTGTTGCACCTTGTGATTCTTGACAAATGTATCTTGTCTTTTTGTGTACACTGAGAGCATCTGCACCAAAGACAAATTCCTTGTGTGTCCAATCACACTTGGCCAATAAAGAATTCTATTCTGTTCTGTTCTATTCTCATCCAAAAAGCTTCTGCAGCTCACTATATTCCCCACCATCCAGTCAGAGCTGAAGAAGCTTTTTGGATGACAAGTGAAACGTCTTCAAAGAAAAACCAGAAAGTCCAGTTGCTTCTTGAAAAGAGCACCTTTGCTGGTGCTTACAGAGATTATAGGAACCACCATCAGACCAACTAATTATCAACAAAATCTTCTGGCGTGCTGAATGCGATACACTAACATATATTCTTAAAAACAGACAGGAAACAATAATTTATCAAAGTTGGGAAAAATGGTATGAATGGATAGAGGTAAAAAGATTACGGGATAAGCAATAGGGAAAAATATACAATGTAGATATGTAAATAGTAAATAAAATAAATATATGGAGCAGTAACAATTATAAAGAATTAATAAATGTAAGATATAGATAAACAGAAATAACAAGAATAACCAGAAATGTAGTAAGATGATATATGATGTTACCTGGTAACTGTATACATATAGGGGGTGAGTCACTCCCATATATCTATGTAGTTTTCTCTTGTCAATGTCCTATTTCTGTTTTATTTATTTTTTCTGTTACTAGTTTATAATAAAATTTATTTTAAAAAAAGAAAAAAGAAAAGAGCACCTTTGCAAGAATCAACTTGGGGTGAATTTCCCTGTAGAGTTGACAGTTCAAAAGATTACGGACTGTAGTGTCCATAAGACTTGTGTCATGGGGAAGTGTCGAGTTTCATAAGGGGTTCTCCTATTTTTCTCTTCTGTGGGGAGAGCATTAAATTGAGTGAAAGATAAATTTCTCCTAAATGTTGGAATTCTGATGCAATATATTTGGTACAGGAGCTAAAATTGGGCTATTGACAAATCTGTTGTGAGAGAAATTACAATTATGATTACATTTAGGAGAGAAAGTGGTTGAGCTGGATGGCAGGGTCAAAAGTGTTATCAGTTTAGGGTCATTGAGATGAATGTCTGGCACAAATAACCAGGAGCATCTGTAGAGATCAAAGTACAGAAAAAATTATTATTGCTATCTCTTATAGAAGAATCTAGGCAATTAATAGTAAGGTAAAAGTAAAGGTTCCCCTCGCACATGTGTGCTAGTCATTCCCAACACTAGGGAATAGTGCTCATCTCCGTTTCAAAGCTGAAGAACCAGCGCTGTCCGGAGACGTCTCCATGGTCATGTGGCCAGCATGACTAAATGCCGAAGGTGCACAGAACGCTGTTCCCTTCCCACCATAGGTGGTTCCTATTTTTCTACTTGCATTTTTACATGCTTACGAACTGCTAGGTTGGCAGAACCTGGGACAAGTAACAGGAACTCACTCCATTACACAGCGTTAGGGATTCGAACCGGCGAACTGCTGACCTTTCTGATCAAGAAGCTCAGCGTGTCAGCCACTGAGCCACCACGTCCCTTTTTGATCACCTAATAGTAAAAGCTAAATTGGTACTAGATAAGGGATAACAGAAATCATGTGGGGCCGGACTTAGGTCTTTTGTGACAACACAATGACTCTAAACTGATGACATGTTCAACCCCACCTTCCAGCTCAGCCTCTGTTCTCCTACATTATGGCACATAATTAAAATCAATCATATTAATGTAGACAGGGTCAGCAGCTGGAATTCAAAGCCCAAATTTATTTATCTGGCTTTCTAGCATTTCAGTTTAAGCTAAATTGATATATTTAATACACATTTTGGCAACAGTTTGTTTTGGATTGTCACAATAAACCATGCACTTTCAACATGATCTTCCTATTAGCTCCCCAATAAAATTAACAATGGTATTAGCGCCTTGCTGGTTGTAATACAAATGGAAATAGAATCTCACACAATTGATGCAATTTGTTCAGTTGTAGAATATATGACAGTTACAGAGGGATTGTTGGGGGGGGGGCAAATTGGGATTTCTAATTTGTTCAGATATGTTGAAATTGCATTTTATTTCATCAGATATTTTCCCTTGATCTGAAGAAATGTATTCTGGATGGATTATTATTTCTACAAAGAAATTTAAAGTATTTAATACTTTAATGAGTATTAATTCTACCGAAGCTGTACATATAACCAAATAGAAGAAGCTGAATTTAATTGTTAATTAAATTTACTTCTCATTTTACTGTCCAGATCTTTTCCCTGTACCGTACCCTAATTTGATATTGCCAAGACTGGAGGCTCAATATTATAATTTGAGAATGTAGAATTAGTGGCAGTGATGTTAATCGTCTCCTAGACTAGAATCACATTGCTTTTACATCCAACATAATGCTTGTTAACTGTATGATGAGGCCAGATAAATGCTGATTATCAGTAAGAAAAGAATGTCTGTGTCTTTGGGTGTATCTTCTTCAATGGTAGATCCTCTACTAGAAACATGGAAGTTAACAGTTCTGCACAGGATCTTAACTGTTCCTAGCATTGCATTCTTCTGGACAAAGAGCATATCATGGTCTCCTTAGCTTCCATCATGGCTTGGGAAGGAGAAAAGATGATCTTGACATAAATTGGTGAGCCATCACCTATGGCTCCCTCCATGGGTCTCTTCTCTTTCTTCATCTTTCCTGATTCTTTGTGTCTCCTGGGCTTGGGTTGATGCTGGAGCTCAGGACCCCGGACAGCACCCTGAAGTTCAGGGAAGCTGGTAGAGTTCTTTAGTAAGGATTCGGGTTAATGTCAGGATTCCAAGTAACACCCCCAATGAAAGAAGACGCCATGGCTTGTGTTTCCTCAAAGTTCCAATTTATTAGAGATGTTGTATTGGCACATCTTGGAAAACCCGAATCTGATGGTTCTCAGGTTTTCCCCACCCAAAGGAAAGTTCAAGACCCTGCCCAGCACACACATGTCCATCATGTGGTCCAATCAGGTATCATCCAAGCCAGGAGATGCCTCCAAGTCACCTCATCGCAGCTGCAGGCCCAGGTGACCTTGACTTTCTGAGAAAGAATGTTATTATGGCTACATATCACCCACACTTTGTATAATCCCCCCTCCCATTT
This sequence comes from Rhabdophis nuchalis, assembly GCA_039707465.1. Taxonomy (NCBI): domain Eukaryota; kingdom Metazoa; phylum Chordata; class Lepidosauria; order Squamata; family Natricidae; genus Rhabdophis; species Rhabdophis nuchalis. The sequence goes on from CM077645.1 coordinate 105,687,788, forward strand.
TCCCACCATAGAAAATGTGGCAGGCCTGAAATCCAGAAGGTAAATGATGGCTTCCAATTCTGACAGAGCTCTGGTGTCAATCCTGGGATCTGTTGGAGCCCAGTTTAGGAGTCACAGCCCCAGGTGTTCCTACCATCCCTTTGGCCTTGACTTTCCACATCCTCTCCAGTTCCTCCTTAAACTTCTCATCCTTCTCCTTCCTGACATTGCTGTCACTAGGTACTACCATTGTCTTCTAGTCCTTGTTCACCACCACAGTGTTTGGTTGATTGGCTAAGACTTGCCGGCCTGTCTCTGGATCCGGAAGTCCCACAGGATTTAAGCCCTGTTAGTCTCCATGACCTACATCTATCACCACCACTGCTTGTCTGTGTGTGTGTGTGTGTGTGCCAGCATATTTATTGTAATCTAATCTTATAAAGCAGAACACTTGTGTAGAGTTGTTGTTTTTTAAAAAAAGAAATCCCCCCCTGGCAATTAAGCAAAGAAGTATTAATAACCCCGAAGGTCAGCAGATAAATTGCAATGCAGTCAGGATAAATGGATGGATGTAGAGATACATACTCTACATGCATAGACGCAGCCACAGAGGGTTCAGTGTGTTGAGGATATGGTGCCTTCACTGTGACAATAAATCAATTGGAATGCATTGTTTTCTGTCATGTACAGTAATTCAGTGGCAGTGGTTAAATTAGAAATAAATAATAGACTTTGTTTCCTCTATTTGGGAATAGGTGCTGGCTTTTTGTCTTTCACCGCCTTCAGTCTTAACAATCAACCCTAAACTTGCAACTTCACCCTGACTTTCATCTAGGGCATTTTTGACTCCAAATCACTAGACCAGGGCTGTCCAACCTTGGCAAATGTCAGACTTGTGGACTTCAACTCCCAGAATGCCCCAACCAGCACAGGGAATTCTGGGAGTTGAAGTCCACAAGTCTGAAAGTTGCCAAGGCTGGACACCACTGCACTAGACTTAAGAGGTACAGATACGTTTCATAGCAGGGAGAATTGAAGTTAAGTTAGTTTAGTTTATTGTCATTGCATCTTGTACAACTAAATTAAATGTGATCTTCAGTGTACAATGACAGTTCAGGTTGTGGTTGTTAAGGAACCATGCACAGTCGTTAAGCACAACATCAGGTGGTGGCTGGATTCCTCATTGACCTGACTTGTTGGAAGCTGGCAGTGAAGATCCCAAGTCATGATGATGTTACTGTGGGGAGCTGTGACCATTGGAACTGTGTGCCAGTTGCCAAGTGCCTTAATCATGATCCTCTGACTCAGTGGTGGGTTTCAAATTTTTTTAGAATATCTTCTGTAGGTGTGGCCTGCTTTGTGGGAGTGGCTTGCTGGCCATGCGACTGGGTGGGAGTGGCTTGCCAGCCATGTGACTGAGTGGGAGTGGCTTGGAAGTCATGTGACGGTGGTCATGGCCAACTTCTAAAATGTGGTGAAACTCACTTAACAACGCTCTTGCTTAGCAACCAAAATGTTGGCTCAGAAACTCTGGCATTTGAAGCACACAAGTCTTAAAGCTGTCAAGTTACAAGACCCTTGCACCCCTAACCCTTTAGAAAAAAACCCCCAGGGGTGTTCAAACTTGACAGACTTGTGGACTTCAACTCCCAGAATTCCTCCTCTCGCTCTTCATCTTGATGATGTGGGGATGAGCGGGGGGAGTGAGCTGGAACCAGTTCTAGATGGCACTATAGATTTGTGTAACCTCTTCTATAGAAGAGCTTAGAACTGGTAGGAACCCACCCCTGCTGTGACTGTGGGGACACTGCGACAGCTACAACTTCAAGGACCGGTCATAAGTCTTCTTGTTCAGCACTGTTGTAACTTCCAATGGTTGCTGAACAAGAGGTCACTAAGAGAGGACGGCCTGTATAGTCAAAAGTCAAACTCTCAGGAAGGATGCAAATGCCGTATTTTTTAGAGTATAAGACACACCTTTCCCCCCCCCAAAAAAGAGGGTGAAAATCTGGGTGTGTCTTATATACTGAATAGAGCATTTTTGGCCCACTGAAACCCTGCCCCCTTTGCAAAAATGGACATGCAGAAGGTTTGGGAGGCTTGCAAAGTACTCCTGAGGGCTGGGGAGGGCAAAATCGAGCAAACATCAGCCCTTTTTTGCTCATTTTTGCCACCCCCATCCCCCAAGAGCACTCTACAAGCCTCCCAAATCTTTTGCATGCTCCCCTTTCTTCGCAAAAAATGGTCCATTCTTTTCTCATTTTGCACCTCCCCCGCCCCCAGGAGCACTCTACAAGTCTCCCAAAGTTCTGCATGCCCCCCCTTTTAAAAAAATCGAGGGGTGCAGAGGGTTTGGGAGGCCTGGAGAATGCAAAAACTTTTTTTTTAATTTACCTCTTCAAAATCATGATGTGTCTTATACTATGTTGCGTCTTATAGTCCAAAAATACGGTATGTATTTCTGGGATCAACATTTTTGTCTGTCTGTTTTCAGTGCTGCCTGCCAGATGACTTTGGTTTTCCACTCCTGTAAGAGGCCATGGCCATTAAGCCCAAAGAATGGTGGAGGGGGGGGGGGGCAGAATAGGAGCTTTGCAGTGTATGTTTTCCTGCCCCATTGAGTTCGAACTCAGATAATGCTTAATCAAGACTTTAAATTGTAGCATTGATTGAAATGTCAAGCAAGGTCGTGGAAGCCATGAAAAATAAGACAGGGCGTCTCTCCGTTTACACAGTGTGTGATTGTTGCAGTAAAATTGATTAACGTCACAAATTGAAATGTAATATTTCCTTCCTCTCAAACAAACGCCCTTATCGACACCGTATGGCCATATATTCCCCTTGTCCCTTTGCTATTATTCATCTCATTTAAAAGTTTCAGGCAGGTTTTTTTCCCCCCCTGTACTTCTCATTAACCGATATTTAATAAGCACGTTTCACTTGGCAGGCGCAGGTTGATGGCAACAGGATTACAAGCCTTCTCAGGATTCCTCTCCCTGTTTTGGCACAAAAGCAGATGGTCCAGTGGAGATAATTTTTGTGATCTCAAAAGCTATTCACTTTATTAGTTGTCCTGCTGCTTCCTCTCCTCCTCCCCCCACTCAATTCCTGTGAAGCTCAAAGCAGCTTATGTGAGATTCAGAACTCCCCATTCACACAAGGAGCAAGAAAGTCTGGTTTCTTTTACTTGGGTAATTCAATTTTGCATGCTCCAATTATTCTGAGATTAAAACATATGAACAACCGTTGCAGGATTTGGGTTTGGCTAGTCTAGAGAAAAGAAGGACTAGGGGTGACATGATAGCAGTATTCCAATATTTGAGGGGCCGCCACAAAGAAGAGGGGTCAAATTATTCTACAAAGCAACAGAGAGCAGGACAAGAAACAATGGTTGGAAATTAATCAAGGGGATAACCTGGAATTAAGGAGAAACTTCCTAACAGTGAGAACAAGTAACCAGTGGAACAGCTTGCTTTCAGCAGTTGTGGGAGCTTCATTACAGGAAGTTTTTAAGAAAAGACTGGACAGCCACTTGTCTGAAATGGTATAGGGTCTCCTGCTTGAGCAGGGGGCTGGATTAGAAGGCCTCCAAGGTCTCTTTCAGATTCTACTCTACTCCACTCTACTTCCAGAAATAGCATTGAAGGAACAGTCTTGTGACTTTTCAGTCGATCAGGATAAGCTTTTTAAATCCAACTCTCCATATCTAAACCCACTTTTGTTTCTGAGATCCCTCGTTAACCAGGCAATCCCAAGATACTTTGCAGTAAGGTGGAGCCGTGATGCTTCTGAGATTGGATACCCAAGTGACTGTTATCTAATTACTTCATCTAAAGAGGTGCTTCACTAGAACTGTCCATAGCTTCTGTTTAGAACAGGGATGTCCAACCTTGGCTACGTTAAGATTTGTGGACTTCTACTCTCAGAGTTGGCTGGGGAATTTTGGGAGTTGAAGTCCACAAGTCTTAAAAGTGCCCAAGGTTGGACTTTCCTGGTTTAGAAGGCAACTGTTCCGCATGGTGGTTGGCCCAGAGGTTCCTCCCAAACCACAGTGGGGAGAAATTGTGAGTTTGGAACTGGGCCCCTTTTCTACATTCCATTTCTCTTATAGATTTCCATCACTGGATTTTCATTTTGCTCACACACAAAGGCAGTACTGCTTTCTGACATTCTACTTTCTGAAGCAAAGTGAAATTCTTGTCCAATCCTTAATATAGCAGAAGCAATGCTTGCTTTGTCGCTCAAACGAAGCCCACTCTATTTTCCTTGTCTTTTGGTGCAACTGTACATAGACTCTTTTACTCTATCCCAACATGGAGACGTGCAACTCCTTCCGTCTTTAATAAACTATCAAAGTTAAGTCCTTTTGGAACCAGTAAACATGGGTTCAACCTACTACATCATTATTTGAATTTCTTGAAAATTGTGGCTCAGAACAAGTTTAGATCCTTTGTACAATTTGCAAACCATTTGTTTTTAAAAAAAACATAATCCAATAATGTTGCTTTGGCAGCTTTGAAAATAAATGTCTTTTTGTTGAGCTTAAAGCAGTGTTTCTCAATCTTGGTAGTTTTAAGATGGATGGACTGCAACTCCTGGAATTCCCTAGCTAGCCAGTATAAAGAATCTCTCTCTTTCACCCACCCAAGATGTGATGCAGCAATCATTTCCTTCGGCTGCTATATTCTTTTTTTCTTTTTTCTTTTGTCATAGCTTTCTTTTCCTTTCCCCAACCAGGATTATGGGAACTGGGCCCACAGAAGAGAGCTTTTTCTCTTTTACTAATGAAGGCATGCAAAGGCACCTTGTAACAGTAGGCCTTTTGAGGCACGTTACCAGATTATAAACCCCAGGACGTAAATTGGCATTAAATACAACTGTTCTAAATAGTATTTTAAAGCAATGTTCTCTTCGTGTGGCTGAAAAACTTCCATGCGCCACTAGAGGGCAGAAAAGAGCTACAGAAAACATTGAATATTCCCACTAAAGTGGAGATTAGTTCTCCAAGACTGCATTAAAAAAATCAAACAGGGCTTGATTTGAGAGCGTGCGCACACACACACACACACTAATCTACTCATTCACTTGGCCCTAAATGTCCAGATGGATTACTTTCTTTCTGTGTCCTGGAAGGCTTCACCCCAACAACCTGCAGTCAGCTGGTGTTTATATAGAGGTTTTATTTTTATTTCCCCCCCTGGAGTCAGGAGTCTTTGATTGAAGTCTGGTGAAGGAATGAAAGCCTAGTAAAGGGTGAGAAATAACAGAAAAGAAAATCAGTCTCCATTTGGTCATATAATTGGAGAGGACAAGTCTGTGAAATCAAATAAAGGAGCCAAATGGAATCGTAGAAGCCCGAAATCAACAACTGGAAAACAGCAACAAAGCTGCTCGGTGAGAAAAGAATCATTATAAAGTATCCAATAACACGTTGTGCTTTTTATGGCGTTATGTTCCTCAGAGTCTGTCTTGACATGGACAAGGCCCTGTGGTTTTCATGGCCATATTTCAGTAGAGGTTTACCATTGCCTCCTTCCTAGGGCAGAGAGAGAGGGACTGGCTTTGTGCCTCGGGCAGGATTAAACTGAAAGTGTCCGGCATCTTTGACCACGATGCTACGCCGATTCTCATCAGCCACGACAGCTTTCCTAAATTGGTTGCAAATGAGAGAATATCAGGAGAAATGCAATGTACAATTTTATCCAGGCACTTCTTCATTTCAAGTTGGAATTTGATTGCGTGTGTCTTTTCCCCCCTTGCGAAGGTTCCTCGTTCTTTGCAACCGTGGTCCGATGCAGTCATTATCTTGTCAGTTTCTTTCAGTTTTTGTGGTGTTTTCTGGTGGTGGTTGTACAGTCCCTTCAACGCTCCTTGTTGGTTTCCAAGGGGTTCAACGATATGTCTGCACTGGCATCATTGGTGGGAAAAGATTATAGGCATCCTGTAAAAACCCATGATTATATCCAATTTGATATCTTTCTGCAAACGATGTGAATTTCACACTGGCCTCTAAAACACCAGACTCAGAATCATGCCAGTTCCAAATTTTGCTTATGAAATAAGCTCAGCTTCTTCAATGAACCAATAAACCGATGTAGCTTGTTCAATGAACCAACAAAGAGTGTCAGAGAAAGAGGGAGGTAATTGCAGGATACAGGAAACAGGCCTGATCATGGCATTCTCTTAATTAGGAGGTCAGTTATCCTGATCGTTAAACTACCTCGCAAAAGATATTCTATGTACTTCTGATTTATTGGTAAGAAGCCACATGCCAGCTTTCCGATAACTTCTGTTATATGGCCAGGTGATTAAAAAAATTAAAAGTTTTTATATTTTGGCTGGACAGAGATTTACTATTTCAGTCAGCAAGCCAACTTGAAACCCTGGCTTGTTAGAGAAGAAACAACACGTGAAACTGATTGCAGAGACAAATGAGGGTTTGGGCCAGAGGTGGTATTCAAAGGGTAGTGGCGACCTGTGGATGGAGTGGCCCCGCGCCCTACCCCTGCTCTATGCCATACTATTTAGTCACATTTTCAAAGCCATGCACATACAAGCAAGTCATGTGTGTGAACAAACACATGCTCGGAAGGTTATGGACATGCGTGGAAGGTATGCGCGCTCATGAAGCGAGCATGCGCACGGGGGGCAAACCAGTGGTAAATTTCTGTGAAACCCACCTCTGGTTTGGGCAACATGAAACTGAAGTTGTATATGAGAATAAAGGTAAAGATTTCCCCTATTCATTGGTGTCTGATCTGTTTCATAGCCAAGGAATCCAGCATTATCCGAAACATTTCTGTGCTCATGTGGCCAGCATGGTTATATGCTGAGGAGCACAGAATGCTGTTACCTTCCCACTGAAGTGGTACCTATTTACCTACTTGCATTTGAATGCTTTTCAACTGCTAGGTTGGCAGGACCTGGGTCAAGAATGGGAGCTCACCCAGTCACTTGAGTCTCAAACTGCCACCCTTCTGGTGGCAGTCTTACCCACTAGGCCACCATGTCCTTTATATGGGAATAGAAACACAGAAACGTAATGGCAGAAAAAGACCTAGTGGTCCCTCAAGTTGACTCTGAGGAATAGAAGGAAGAGCCACAGACCAATCTGTTAAAATATTCATGACTGGAAGAGACATGGGAACAAGGTCAGCCAATGAATAGGCATAGCAACTAAGCCAGCCAATGGGAGCTTAAACAGATCTGAGTCTGTGCAGAGAATTGAAATAGAAATTTAAGCAGTCTGCTGCTCTGAGAAGTAAATTAGCAGTCTTGTCTGGGCTTGTCTGCTGAAATGAAACTAACTGCTTGTGTTTGCCTGTAACTCTCCTGCCTTGTCTTTACTTGGAAAAACCACCTGTTGGTATTGTACATTTATCCATCTATTCTTATGTATGGAAAGAAGTTAATGAAACTTTCTGCATCAGTTATCTGCATCTTTCTGGATTTGAATTTATGCAACAAACTCTGACACAATCAACCATCATGTAAAAGGTATCTTAGTCCTCAGAAGAAAAAGGTATGTAAGAAGTTATCTCAAAAAGAGCCCTCCCTAGGAGCAAAAGCAAAATACTTTCAGACTTGCAAAATATTTTAATGTACCTTTGCAATAGAGATACAGCTACTCATTCCAGTTGTGCTTCTTGTTGTAGTGACAGACTTAATTCAAATTCAGCAATTCTGGCTTAATCATTTCTGAACATTTGGCCAATTAATATGCTTGTTGAAAAATCAGCTACACTAGGAGTCTTTAAAGAATATTTGTGTGTCTAGATAGGTGGTATAGATGCAGTAGTATCTATAGCAGGGGTCCCCAACCTTTGCAACTTTAAGTCTGAAGGACTTCAGACTTAAAAAGCAAAGCTGGCTGGAGAATTCTGGGAGCTGAAGTCCTTCAGACTTAAAGTTGCAAAGGTTGGGGACCCCTGATCTATAGGATAGCATTATGTATGCATATGCTTACTACTGCCCTACAAGGGCTATATTCTGTGGATAAAAGGCAATTTTTCCATCCTATATACACTCAAGCAAAATCTATTATCAGGGAAAAATTGCTCTGTTTTGCTTTAACTGGAAAACACAGTGGTATAAATTATATGTTTTGTTCTCTCAGTTGAGCGCACATCCATCAGTGTTCTGAAATATCAGTCCCAGGAGTTGATGTTGTATTGAATGAGCAAGTCTTCTCCGTCGTTTTCCACTGATCCTTGTTATCTGTTTAAATCCTTGTCTTGTCAAGTGAAAATTTGAATTATGAAGGAGGTGTTTAAATGATCTGAAGCTGAAAACAGCTGACCAGGCGACTTGAATAAGGTCTGTATGAAAAAGTAGAGGGCTTAAATAATGCATTGGAAAATATTGGGAAGAAAGAAAATGCACTACGTCTAAATGGCTAAATAGGTGTCTGGACCACTGAAAAGTGAATCTTATGGTAAATATGGATACCAATTTTCACTGGTACTTCTGTCCTCCATGAAATCGCCCAGAGACATGTAAGTGACAGTCACACTCAAGTTTATTTACATCTTTTCACACTGCAGTCAAAACAGGCATATTGCTGAGTTTGGATTTGGGATATGAAGTTAACTCCCCATTGTTGTTGTTACTTGTGAAATTGTGTCCGACCCATCGCAACTTCATGGACAACTCCAGGCCTTCCTGTCCTCTACCATCCTCTGGAGTCCATTTAAGCTCATGCCGACTGCTTCGGTGAACTCTATCCAGCCACCTCATTCTCTGCCGTTGCCTTCTCCTTTTGCGCTCCATCGTTCCCAGCATGAGGCTCTTCTCCAGGGAGTCCTTCCTTCTCATTTAGGTGGCCACAGTATTTGAGTTTCATCTTCAGGATCTGGGCTTCTAAAGAGCAGTCAGGGTTGATCTCCTCTAGGAACTCCCCATGATGTACAGTATGCCAAATCTCACCTGGTTTTAAAGTGAGATTTCACATTGTGGACTAAGGCCCCCCAGGAAAGGAAGAAGAAACTGTGGTCCTTCGTCACAATTTATGGAAGAAACTTCCCTTTTGTTGGCTGAGAATGACGGCCATGAGTGGCCAACCCAATTGGTGAACACTAAAGTGGTGAAGGCTGGTCTTGAACATTACAGGAACGCTGACCAGTAATAAGCCCTGTTCAGCAGCCAGAAGCTAAGAGTTTGAGCATGTTCTGCACCAATTTTCTTTTCCTCCATGGCTAGAAAAACTCAGGTCTTAACCTGCCTTCTCTGTACCAGCCACTGATTAGGTTTTCCAGTGTGGATTGCAAACATTTTGACAATCTCTCTGCTGTCGTTTTATGGTCATTTGGATTTTTGCCACTCAGATCAGGCAGGTCTAGAATAGATGGAGTTAGTTCTCTCGAGTTAGTTAGTCTACTAAAAAAGTTGAGTTGGTTGTTCTCAGGTGGGTCTATTTAACTCATTCTTAGGGCCATAAAAACTTTATGAAGATAAAATATTTGGGAATGTGTCAGTGCATGAGAGTTCATGACTTGGCAGAGACATGGTCAGCCAATGAATAGACATGGCAACTAGGTCAGCCAATGTGGGCTGTTTGGAAACTGAAACAGTATTTTCCGGAGACAGCTAGGAGCCTGGGCGTGTCTTAGCTTAACTTCTGTACTAAAGCTCTGAGTCTGTGCTGAGTTCTAAAACTAGTCTGCTGCTCTGAACTGAAACTGTTCTCTCCTCTGCCTGTATTTGCTTGTATTTACTATCATGTTGGAAAACCTGCTCTTGGTATTGTATATTTACTTCATGTGTTATATTACATATAAAAGAGAAGTTAATTAATCCTACTGAATCAGTTACCTGTGTGTGGTTTTGAGATGTGATTGCTGCTGAAAATTCTGGCACAGTGGTTGTTGAACTTTCTCCCAACTTATATATTTTATGCTTGTTGCTTTTTGTTACTGCCGCCTCCTCCTAGTGATAGGATACAGATGCCAGTAAATTATGCAGCGGGAGAAAATGCATCTTAAGGGTGAGGCTGGGGACATCCAGAGGGAGAGGGGAGGAGGTCTCAAAAATCTGAGATTGCAATCAGAGCCCCAGGATCCTATCTATTTTGGCATGCCTCCTACACATGGATACCCCTGGGTGAGCCTGAGCAGAACAAACAGATGGAGGATGAAGGAATAAAACAGCTGTTTCTTTCTTCTGCTTCCTAAACTGACTCGTAGCATTCTAGGTCTATGGGTGGAGATGGAGGTGGAGGTGGAGGTGGAGAGACCATATGTGTGATAATTACGTTTCCTTCAAATTGAATCAGAGGGCTTTCCTTTGAGGAACAGACAGACAGACAAACAGAGGAAAAGACATAAAACTATGGTCAAAGATAGTCCTTGACTTAGAACCATTCATTTAGTGACTGTTCAAAGTTACAAGGGCACTGAAAAAAGTCACTTATATAACACTTTTTCACACTTATGACTGTTGCAGCATCTCTGTGGTCATGTGATCAAAATTTGCAGTTATGGTCATATGAACCTCTCTTGCGACCTTCCAGCAAGCTAAGTCAATGGGGGTAACTGTGTTACTATTTTAACAACAGCAACTGTCCCTCTTAGCAACTTCCGAGGATATGGACAGGCTACGTGGGCGACTGCGAGCCACCACATGTTCATTGGACCCGTGCCCCTCCTGGCTTGTACTGGCATCCTGGGAGGTGACACGAGGCTGGCTCCAAGAGGTTATCAACGCATCCTTGAGTGAGGGTTCCTTGCCTGCCTCCCTAAAAGAGGCTATGGTGAGGCCCCTCCTCAAGAAGCCCTCTTTGGACCCAGCTCTTTTGAACAACTACCGTCCAGTCTCCAACCTTCCCTTCTTGGCGAAGGTTGTTGAGAGTGTGGTGGCACAACAGTTTCCCCGTCACCTGGAGGAAGTTGACTATCTAGATCCGCGCCAGTCCGGCTTTCGGCCCGGGCATAGCACCGAGACGGCATTGGTCGCGTTGGTAGATGATCTCTGGAGGGCCAGAGATGGGGGATGTTCCTCCATCCTGGTCCTATTAGACCTCTCGGCGGCTTTCGATACCATCGACCATGGTATCCTATTGCATCGGCTGGGGGGGTTGGGGGTGGGAGGCACCGTTTTACGGTGGTTCTCCTCCTACCTCTCTGGCCGATCGCAATTTGTGCGGGCAGGAGAGCAGAGGTCGACCCCGAGACCCCTCACATGCGGGGTGCCTCAGGGGTCGGTCCTCTCGCCTCTCCTGTTTAATGCATACATGAAGCCGCTGGGTGAGATCATCCGTGGTTTTGGGGTAGAGTACCACCTGTACGCTGATGACACCCAGCTGTACATATCTACCCCAAACCACCCCAACGATGCCGTAGCGGTGATGTGCCAGTGCCTGGAAGCCGTGCGGATCTGGATGGGAAGTAACGGACTTAGGCTCAACCCGACCAAGACCGAGTGGCTGTGGTTTCCGGCTGCCCGATTCAACCAGCTTTCTCCAACGCTGGCCATAGGGGGCGAACATCTTGCCCCTGTGGATGGGGCGCGCAATTTGGGTGTCCTCCTGGATACCCGGCTGTCTATGGAAGAGCAAGTGACAGCCGTGGCCAGGAGGGCGTTTTACCAGGTTCGCCTGGTTCGCCAATTGCGCCCCCTATTGGATCGGGACGCCCTTCGCACAGTCACTCATGCCCTCGTGACATCCCGACTGGACTATTGTAACTCTCTCTACATGGGGCTCCCCTTGAGGTGCACCCGGAGGCTTCAGTTAGTTCAGAATGCAGCCGCGCGAGCAATTATGGGCACCTCTAGGTTTGCCCACGTAACACCGCTCTTGCGCGAGCTGCACTGGCTACCTGTCGTCTTCCGGGTGCGCTTCAAGGTGTTAATTATCATCTTCAAAGCGCTCCATGGCTCAGGACCTAGCTATCTGCGAGATCGGATCCTGCCCCACACATCCTCACGACCGATTCGCTCCCACAGAGAGGGGCTTCTCCGGGTGCCGTCCACTAGACTTTGTCAGCGGGCGACGCCCAGGGGAAGGGCGCTCTCTGTGGCGGGCCCGGCCCTCTGGAACGACCTTCCCCCTGATATTAGGACGACCACTGACCTCCGCTCCTTCCGTGTAAAATTGAAGACTTATCTCTTTCGACTGGCCGGCCTTGAATAGTTCTCTCTGTCTATTGACTCCAAATTTTAGTGGGTTTTTAATCTTATATTTTTAGCACGGGTAAATATTATTTAATTCTATTTTAATGTATGTATGTTGTATTTATTATATTGTTTTTAGTATTGCCTGTGCACCGCCCTGGGTCCCTGTGGGGAGAGGGTGCGGTTAATAAATCTCAATTTCAATTTCAACAGAAATTTTGGGCTCAACCGTGGTGATAATATGAAGAATACCTGTAAAGCAGGGGTGAAATGCTACTGGTTCGCACCGGTTCATGCAAACTGGTAGGTACGATTGTTGTCGGTTCTGCGAACCAGTAGTAAAAAAAAGTTTCTGAGCTGTGAGCCACACGATGGTTGGAAGCTTTTTTCCACTTTTTAAAGCGTTTTTTTTCCTGCCTATTTGCCCGAACCGGCAGGAAAAAAAATGCTTTAAAAAGTAGGGGAGGGGGAAAGCTTCCAACAACCGCGTGGCTCACAGATGAGCCGCGCGATCCTCAGAAGTTGATTGTCGGAAGCTTTTTTTTAAAATGCTTTTTAAAGCATTTTTTCCCTGCCGGTTTGGGCAAATAGGCAGGAAAAGAACGCTTTAAAAAGTGAAGAAAAAAAAAGGTTCCATGACAATCAGCTGTGCCATACGATTATAGGAACCTTTTTTTCCACTTTTTAAAACATTTTTAAACTACCTATTCGTCCAAACCGGTAGTAAAATAATGTTTTAAAAAGTGGGGGGGGAGGGAAGAAGTTTTCCCATGATCCCCCAACAAAAAACCTTTTTTCCCCACTTCTTAAAGCATTTTTACTACCGGTTCGAGCGAATAGGTAGTAAAATAATTCTTTAAAAATTTAAAAAAGTTGGCCATGCCCACCCAGTCACATCAAGCCATGTCCACCAAGCTATGCCCAGAGAACCAATGGCACTATTTATTTATTTTTACATTTCCCCACTGCTGTAAAGGATTTGGTTAGCTAACCATATATTTTAATATATCTGCCTTCTGGAATCTAATGATTTTCCAATGATGGTTCTGAATTCCATCCCTGAAGGTTGAGCATGAATGATGCATACCTTTCCATGCCTATCACACGGAAACCAAAAACCACGGGATTAGATTTAATGTTATGCTGTGGAATATTGCTTTTTATCCCATTAAGCCACAACTATTTGACTGAATGGAGGCCAACACACCCACCAGTCACCTCTTCATTGTTGAAGCTGGGAGAATGTGTGCAAATTGTTGTTTCTGTCTATGCAAAACAAGTGTAATTTGAAACGACTTTGCGCTATCCTCGTTTTGATTTAGGCTGTCTAAAAAACAGCTCGCACTTTGCAACTTTTTCTTTTGTTTCTTTTGTGCAAACGCGGCCCTGAACAATTTTTGAGCAAGATGCCTCTCTGGCGTATTAAAGCTCAACAAGCAGAGTCTGGGATAAGATTTCCATTTCCACCAAGTCCTTCGCCACCAGACCTTAGAGGGATCTGCTCCAAAGGAGATGATTTTACATTGAACTGGTTTGGAGAAGAGTCAAATGACAAGACCGTGTCAATTGAGGTTTTCTCTACCTCGAAACTGTATCTGTTTCCCAACACATTAGCACATTCTGGGGCATAAATAGGCTATTAGCTACTTATCTCATCCAAGGCTATGAATGCATCTCGGTTGACTTTTGTTGCTAGGAAACGGCACCAGCCAATCAGCTGCTGAAGCTTAGTGAAGTCCAGTTTTACTGAGAACAGCTTGTCCTGAATGTTAAAAAGGGTACAAGCACGGCTATGTTAAAACCCCACCGACCAGAAGCAACGCATCCGAGTCACGTGTTGAGATGCACTCTTGCTCCTCAGTGGATGGAACACATCCAAAACTGTGTAGCAAATTTAATTGCAAAAGGCTCCATTGGCAAACAGATAGGTAGGTAGGTAGGCAGACAGACAGACAGACAAATGTCAGAGGAGACAGAAGACTCATCTTAAAACCAAGTTGTGTCTTGTGTTAATTACCATATTTTTTGGGGGAATAAGATGCACATTTCCCCCCTAAAACAGTGTGGAAATGTTGATGGGTCTTATACACTGAATGCATCCATTTTTGGCTTCCCGAAGCACCGCTCCTGCATCCCATTTTTGTGAAAAACAGGCTATTTTTCACAAAAACAGAAGCATTTCTGCCTTCCCCCAGCTCCCAAAAGCACTCTGTAGGCTTCAGCAGGCCTGGGGGGGAGGCAAAAATGCCTCCATTTTTGTGAAAAACAGCCCATTTCCCGCCCATTTTTCACAAAACGGGTGTTTTTGTCTTCCTCCAGCCTTGCTGAAGCCTGAAGAGTGCTCCTGGTGGCCAGGGAGGACAAAACCTTTTTTTTTCTTATTTACATCTTCTAAATCTTGGTGCGTCTTATATATCTGTGTGTCTTATATTCTGCTCCATTTTTTTCAATAATAATTGGGGGGGGGGGGTTACCAAATGCCTGGCTGGAGAATTCTGTGGATTGAAGTCCACAAGTCTTAAAGTTGCCAAGGTTGGAGACTCCTGCTTTAATGTAAAAGAAGGCAGGGAATTCTTAAAGATCATCCCGTACATCACTTCTAGTTCTCCTCTTTCTACTACCACTCTGGTTTGGAATCCTATCATTTTGCTAGCACTGTAATAGTATTAATTAGAGTATTTTTAGTTGTAGCTTTTTATATGCAGTTTGGAACAAACTTTGTAAGCAATGCTAATTGCAGAATATCTCTCTCTCTCTCTCTCTCTCTCTCTCTCTCTCTCTCTCTCTCTCTCTCTGTCTCTGTCTCTGTCTCTGTCTCAGTCTCAGTCTCAGTCTCTCTGTCTCTCCACACACATATAGACACAGAGACATATAGACAAGAAATTGATGAACATATGGTTAGATCTTCACCTCCCTGTTGTTGTTTTTTATAGTTTTATGCACCATATTTTGTTTTACTATTACTACTATTACCACTACTACTTTTTACTATTTTAACCGTAAGCTGTTTGGAATGTCCTTTCCAACAGAAATATAGAGTATAATTGGAATACATGAATCTTTCCCAGCTGTAAGTCTGGTGGGTGTTCCACCTTCTCATTACAACAGCTGAAACCTGACCAGACAGGTAACATGATCTGATGAGCTAATTCCACTTTTTTTTTTAATATATTGAAAAAGTTTTATTGGTTTTACAGTTTTTCAATAGGATAGGGTAAGGGATACAAAGAAATTTTGAGAGCATTCACATCAAAGTCGTTGGCCCTACCGGGACATCAAAATAGATCATTAATAAAAAACATTTTCCATACACTACAAAGTGAAAGCAAGTACATATTTCTAAGTTCTCAGTTCTATGCTGTCAGTCATTTACAAAAATCCAGATGCACATGTTATATTATACAATATTATTCAAAAAATCAAGGCAAAGTTATTTTTTAGATCTAAGTCTCTTGGCAATTGTATCTTCTATCTCTCCTTCCAGGCCCCCAGCGGGCGGGTCCATGCCCCCCCCCCTGCCTCCCCTGGATCTTCCCCCAGGACAGAGGAATGCTTTTTAAAAAAGGCTTCCGCCTCAGCAACTGTTTTAATCCTCACTCTTCCTCCTTCCCAGAACACCAGCATCCCTTCGGGCATCACCCACCTAAACCAGATCCCGTGGTCAAACAATTTTTTGGACAAGAAGGAAAATTTCCTTCTTGCTTCTCTAATCTTTCTTGGGATCTGCTTTAGGATGGCAACCTCCTTTTGTTGGTAAATTAACGGACCTCCTCTTTGCACTTTCAGGATTTCCTCTCTGGTTGACCTTCTAACAAATTTAACATGTATCTCTCTGGGTACTTCATTTATCCTGGCATATGCAGAGTTTATTCTGTAGGCTAGGTCAATGTCCCCCCTGATCTCATCCTTAGGTTTATGTAAATAGTCTGCTATAATTGTGCTCATGAGTTCAGGGAGACATTCACCAGTTTCCTCAGAAACATTCTGAAATCTCAAAAAATATGTCATCCTTTCCATATCAATCCTAGACACATGCCCATTTATTTCCACAACCTCATTAGTAACATTTTTAATCTCTCCCTTAGCCCCCGCCAGCCCCCCTTCCAGTTCTTCATTCTTCTGTGTGTTCTCCAGCACTTGTTTCCGTGTGTCCAATAATTCCTTTTTAAAGTTGATATTTTCTGCCCTCTGGGCCTTGATTTCTTGTACCAAAGTTTGTATAACAGATTCAAGAGAGGCCATCCTTAGTTCTAAGCTTGCCAGTGCTGATTCTTGTGCCATGGTTAGCTGTTAAAGACAGTGCCACTAAAATGGCGTTTTTTGGGTGGGGCTGTTGAGGCAAGTCAGGAGCCAAAAGTTCAGTTCAGGGTTGTAAAGTTCAGGAACCAAGAGAGAAACAATTTTCCAAGTCAATAAGTATAATAACGAAGGCACTCCAGAAAAGAAATCACAAATCCAAAAAATAAATTCTTCTTTAGTAACCAGAGGGAGTCCAAATCACAAAGAGACGCTGGAAATTTTCCATAAGTAAAATAGTCATTCAGGGACAAAGAGAAGCCATTTTCCACCGCCCAGACTCAGAGCCAGAAGGAGAGAGTGGTAAAAAAAAAATGTTTCAAATTAGCCAGACCTAGATACATTGTTTCAAAGACAAACCGCAGACCACTTTCCCTTGTTTCAAACAGTCCAGATTAAAGATATCCGCTTCCTCGCAGCGAGGAGCCATTCTTAAGTGCCGCTTTAGTCCGAGGGGGGGTTTAACAAGCAGACACCCCCCTCCAAGTTCTTTCAGCCCAGGCTGACAACAGGAAAAAAAAAGTTTAAAACCACTCACTTTCACCCTCGCAGCCGAAGCCCCGGGAAGCCTTCCGACTCAGACGGCCAGCTCTCTTCATATTTTCAGAACAATGCCGCCCGCCATTGGCGAAGGGGAAACCCCCCGCAGCATGTCCTCCTCCACCTAAGCCGAAGACAAGGGTCGCTTCCCAGCTGCCGCTGGGAGAGGACGACCCAGGCAAGCCGGCTTTACGGGAGACCCCCAAAAACGGGGCGTCTCGCCCCCGTGGGGGGGCAGGAAAAGAAACAAAGCGGCGAGCGAGTCCTAGGCTCGCCCGTCGCCGCTGGAGCCGGAACCGGAAGTCTCCACTTTTTAATAAAGTTACTAGCTGGATACCCGTGCTTTGCGACCGAACTATGTGATCGAGCTATAAAAGAGAAATTTGGTTCAGAATTTTTTAAATATTGCCTGTGCGCCGCCCTGGGTCCTTGCAAGGAGATGGGCGGGGTATAAATGTAATAAAATAAATAAATAAAATAAAATCTGTTGGCTCAGTGGTGGTTGGTGATTGAAACACATAAGGGAATATTTCTCCCGCTGCCTTGAGTCCAGAAAAAGGAGGAAAGGTGGAAAGCGTAGACTTTTTGTTGAGGTACCGACTTTTAGTACTGTAGGGAGCCTCAGACTGCTCCTGAGTGAAGGAGTGGAATCTCTGCCAGTTTGAGCTGAGGTAACGGAATGTGAGGCAACTAGCAGTTGGAACAGAGTTCTTTTCAGGTGGGGAGGGAGAGTAGAATGTCTAACTCCTTAGCATCAGAGCATGTTAATATAAGGTAACTGGCAGTTTTAACGGAGTTCTTTTCAGGTGGGGAGGGGGAATGGAACTCCTTAGCATCAAAGCATGTTAATTACTGTATAAGAACTACTAATGATCTGATGGTCATTTTTTTTAAAAAAAATCCTTTCTTAGCAAGCACCTCAAAGCCAAGAGGAACATGGGTGACAAATTTCAACTTTGTAGGCTTTGTAGGTTCTGGAGATTTCATGATAACTGAGTGGTATTTGGCATACATAGATACATACATACACAAAAACTTGCAAGACCAAAAGTACAAATCTTTACTTATACCTGGTTGCCCTTACTGCATGTTTGCTGAGAAAGAATAACTGAGAAAGCATTAGGTGTTTCTTTCCTTTTTTTTTAATTTAAGGGATGAACTATGGGATTGTGATAAATTATTAACATTGTTTTTATTTGTTGGAATGAAGGAAGAAATTACTTCTTTCTTTTCCTTTCCTTTTCTCTTTTTCACATACTCCCTTCACTGGTTGTATTGTCCTATATGTGTTTTTTGTAGTTTGTATTGGTTATTATTTCTTTCAGCTATATATTTTTTAGTAAAAATGTAATTTTAAAAAGGAACAGTGACATGTAAATGCAGGGAAACTAATACTTGGCTGCTAACAATACTACTACTATTTATCTGAAATTGCAGTCAGAAATCCATATCTTTTATTCAAATTATAATTTGTTTAACAATGCAGTCTGAACACACCAGATTTTTTATGCACACACTTGTGGGGCTGCTGGTTAAGACAAACCAGAGACTAGAAGTCTTCTGGAAACTGGATGTCCACATAAGCCTGTTCTGACCCAGCCTTTGCAGAGGGAAGAAACAGACTCCTCGCAAAGAAAAAAAAATCCTCTTTATTTACCTCTTGTGAATTAATTTCATTCACCTCCCTTAAAAGTCCAGGCAAGAGTCCTGCAAGTAACAGACCTTTCCAGTTCCTTATAATAATTGCAAGGCTGTGAGCTCCCAGCCAAAAGGCTGCAAATTAAGTTCTGGCAAGGCCGTCTTTGTTGCACGAAACCCAATGAGCAAAATCTTCAGAAATATGAACTGTCTTCTATGACCACCATTCCCCTTTCCTTCTATTTATTCCCCAGCCAGGAAGGGCCCATTCAGCATCCATGTTTGCTTTGCTTCCCAAGTCGTCTCCTTGTCCTCCGTTGTTCCCCTCTCCTAACTGCTCTGCACATACGTGCATCTGGAACAGGCCCAAGCTGTTCTTCCTCCTCACTCATCTCAGGCTTTGAAAGCACCTGCCTCTCCGGCCGCTGGGAAATGTCAGACGGCCCTAGCTCTATCTCTGTGTCCCACATTGAGCATCCATCAGAGCCTTCCCCAGGCTCCGGACTGGCCCAACTTCCTCCCCAACCTCCTCCTCATCCAAATCTGTCGCCAGCTCCACTGGCAGTTGGCAGGCCACAAAAAAAAAACAGCATATCTTAGGTCTATGATGAATCTCCAGATCTCACACACATTTCTGATATGAAAGATGGCTTAGTCTAGACTATCCTTTCTTTGCCTGATTTGCTTGCAGCTTCAGACCACTTTCCAAATCTCTGAAGGCTGCCGGATCTTGCCAGCAGTTCAGTCAATTTTCCCCAGGGCTTCAAAGAAATTATTATTATTATTATTATTATTATTATTATTATTATTATTATTATTATTATTATTATTATTATTATTATATTTCTAAAACCGCGCCACTCTCCCCGAAGGGACTCGGGGCGGTGCACAGGGAAATAGAATAAAATATACAACATCATAATAAATAAGTGCTAAAAACCAATTAAATATATAATATATATTATCTTAATAATAATATATATATATTACTATATAATATATAATATATAATCTGGATGTCCTCCTGGATACCCGGCTGTCTATGGAAGATCAAGTGACAGCCGTGGCCAGGGGGGCGTTTTGCCAGGTTCGCCTGGTACGCCAGTTGCGTCCCCTATTGGACTGGGATGCCCTTCGCACGGTCACTCATGCCCTTGTGACATCCCGTCTAGACTACTGTAATGCTCTCTACATGGGGCTTCCCTTGAGGTGCACCCGGAGACTGCAGCTAGTCCAGAATGTGGCTGCGCGGGCAATTCTGGGTGCCCCTAGGCATTTCCACGTAACACCGCTCCTGCGCGAGCTGCACTGGCTGCCTGTGGTCTTTCGGGTGTGCTTCAAAGTGCTGACCACCATCTTTAAAGCGCTCCATTGCACGGGACCTAGCTATCTGCGAGATCGCATCCTACCCCATACATCCCTCCGACCGATCCGCTCCCACAGAGAGGGACTTCTCCGGGTGCTGTCCGCTAGGCAATGCCAGGGGGCGACGCCCAGGGGAAGGGCCTTCTCTGTGGCAGGCCCAGCTCTATGGAACGACCTACCCCCCAACCTCAGAACAACCACGGACCTCCGCGCCTTCCGACAAATGCTCAAGACTTATCTTTTCCAACAGGCCGGCCTGGCCTAACCTACCTTCCAGCCTTTTTAGTCTGATCATCTAAATTGTTTTAATTGGGTTTTTTAAGGGGTTAATTTTTAGGATTTTAGCTTTTTAGCGCAGGGATAAATTGTTTAATTTGATTTTATATATTTATGATGTATTTATGTTTGTACGTTTTTAACTCCCCTGTGCATCGCCCCGAGTCCCTTCGGGGAGAGGGAGCGGTCTACAAATTAAATTTATTATTATTATTTATTATAATACCCTGCGCTAAAATCCCCTAAAAATTAACCCTTAGAATCCAATAAAACAATTTAGTATTCAGTCTTCAACTTGGTTGTGTGCATTAGGCCAGGCCGGCAAGGTGAAAAAAGTATGTTTTGAGATGTTGGCGGAAGGAGCGGAGGTCCGTGATCGTTATAAGTTCGGGGGGTAGGTCGTTCCAGAGGGTCGGGCCTGCCACAGAGAAAGCCCTTCCCCTGGGTGTCGCCAACCGGCATTGCCTGGTGGACGGCACCCGGAGAAGTCCCTCTCTGTGGGAGCGGATCGGGTGGAGGGATGTATGGGGCAGGATACGGTCCCGCAAATAACTAGGCATTGTGATAACTTCAAACATTTGACAAATGTTTGAAGTTATCACAGGACTGAAAAAAATAATTTATAATCAGGTGACCAGGAAAATATTAGAATGTACAGAAATGAATAGATTAACATTAATAATTAAAGAGAAAGAACAAACTGAATATAATAAGTCACTGGGAGTATTTTATCAATGGTTAGAGAAAAAAAGGAAATTGGAAATGAGGGAAGAAGACTAAAGAAGAGTAGAAAATATGTTAAAACAGAGGTACAAACAAGATGATAATTGTTAGTATTATGTTGAGGGAGAATAATCATGATTAATGTTAGTATTGTATTTTTATTAGAAGATATGTTAAGAGGAAAATGAATAAGTTAATAATGTCCAATTGCTTAATATATTGCAATTTTAAGACTAGAGAATTAATATTAATGTGAATGGTGTTGTAAATGCTGAAAGCTGTTGCACAGAGGCACACTGTTTAAGGAAGGATTAAATGTTTATATGTTGAAAATAATAATTTTTAAAAACCCAGTCCTCAACCTTTTGATTGTCACAGTCATCCTGTGCAGGCATGTAATGCTCTAATCTTTGCTACTGATTTGGAACTGGGAGCACATGCGCCCACTCACACGTAGCGCTTCTGCACATGCGCAGAACCTTTTGTGCATGTGCAGAACCTTTTGCGTATGCACAGAGCATCTGTGATGACGTCTGGGTGGGTGGAGCCTCCCGCCGCCACCACTACCGATTTACCCAAACCGGGGCAAACTGGCAGAATATCACCTCTGATCCTATGGGCACTTGGAAACTAGCATGTATTTACAATGGTTGCAGCATCCTGGGGTCACATGATTGTCATTGCAACCTGAGTTGCATGCTGTCACAGGGTGGATTTGATTTAAAACAAGTTGATTTAAATCACGATTTAAATCATGATTTAAATCACTAGTAAAAAAGCTTGATTTAAATCATAGTTTTCTACATAAAGACTAATTCTTGCTGGCATAATTTATAATATGCAAGTAGATGAACATTTTTAGAATAACAACTTTTCATATTAGTTTTTTTATTCCCAGTTTAATAGGTTAATCATTCATATTTGGACAACTTTTCTGTTGTACTTAGGAAGGAGAAAAATAATCATTAATAATAATAATAATAATAATAATAATAATAATAATAATAATAATAATAATAATAATAATAATAATAATAATAATAATAAATTTTATTTCTAACCTGCTCTCTCTCCCCAGAGAGAGGTTATTATTACCTCAATAATAACAATTTAAATAGATTTATTCAACTGAAACAATAACATTACAGCATATGTTATTTGCTTAAACAAACATCCATGTTTGTTAACTAATTTGGCTAAACAATATATATATATATATATATATTTTTAAGAAATATATGTACTGCTTGTCTGCTTGCCCCTTCCTCCTCACACTTAATTTCAATTTCTTCTTGTGCAGATCTATTCCATTCCAAACAATCAGAAAAATATTGTTTCTATTCTATACACTGAACTTCTTGAAACTTAGCACTAAAGGAGTTGATTCTGTATTCATAGGTTTGTAGAAGTTAGGATTAAGGTCTTTTTTTCAACTCTGTTCATGTTATAACATTTTTGCTGTGAAGAAGAGGCACATGATCTCTGCTGAGTCAAATTCAGTTTTGAGAACTGCAAAAGTAAACCAAGCATCTGTGATAATATCTTGTAGGCAGAGAAACTGCCCAATAATCTTACAAAAACCTCTGGAAGAGCATGACATTGTGAATGGATTAATGGAATTTATTTACCAAAAAAATTAAACATACACAGCCTTATTCTACATAATTTAAAAACTAATCTTTATTTCATGATGGAATAACCTTTGGATGGTAATATATTTTCCTCAAAAAGCATTTTGTATAAAAAAAATCCAATTTAAATAAAAAAAAATCCAATTTAAATTTAAAAAAATCCGATTTTTTTTGTAGTTTTTTTTTTTAATTGATTTTTATCCACCCTGTGCTGTCGCGAAGTCAAAGGGGAAGAATCCAGATTTACTTAATGGACCCTGTGATTTGCTTAATGACTGCAACCAAAAGGTTGTAAAATCAGGCTTGTCTCACTCAACAACCACATTGCTTAGCCATAAAAATGCTGGCCTTCATGTAGTGGTAAAATCAAGGACTACCTGTAACCCTCTACCGCACAATATTCATATTCTTTGCACACATATTGCTTTCAGGTGTTTAAAATGCACACATTGATTTATGTGAAGTAGCCACCTTGAGTGCCCTCTCTGGATATAAATCTTTAGTAAAATTAATAGTCATTCTGATGATGGCGACGTGATGGGATATCTGGAGTTAAAGAGAAAGTGAGAAGGATGAGTATTTGGAAGCAGATGCAAAACTTCATATCAACAGCAACTGGTTCTTAATGACTTATTAATCTGTCTTTAATTCGGGGGGTGTTTCCCCCATCCCACTGCCATAGCATTCCTTTATCATTGGCCTCCCTATTTAACCATTCATATATCTATTTTGTCATTGCCTTGAAATGGCCTAATAAATTAAACAAATGATAGAATTAATTGCGATGCCATAAAGCTTTAGCAAGGTTGAATCATTTTCATTAAAAGTATACATTGTCTTTTCTTCTGGATATTATTCCTTTTTATCGTGACATAAATTAGGGCTCTTGTGAATACCAGTATTTTCAATAACAGTTTCTTTCTCTGCCTTAACAAAGAGCTGAGAAGGAAAAACAATTAAATGATTCATAACTTAAGACTTCCTGCCCTTTGTGGGTTGGAGTGGATTCGGGCTTGTTAATGGTGCCTTCGTTGTGCAGTGAATTGTCATTAGCCAAAGTTCCCAAAGACTTCCATGTGAAGACAAATAAAATATTTGGGTGGGTATAAAAATCTATTTGTATGAATATGTGACTATTGGTTTTGCCTTTTGCAACTTTCAACTACCTAAAATAAAATTAAAGGTATGCTAATTGCCTTGCAGACCATCTATTGCCTTGCAGACCATCTATTCTCCAAGGCACCTGGGGGCAGGACAAGAAGCAATGGGTGGAAACTAATCAAGGAGAGAAGCAACTTAGAACTAAGGAGAAATTTCCTGATAGTTAGAACAATTAACCTCTGGAACAGCTTGCCTCCAGAAGTTGTGAATGCCCCAACCCTGGAAGTCTTTAAGAAGATGTTGGATAGCCATTTGTCTGAAATGGTATAAGGTTCCTGCCTACGCAGGGGGTTGGACTAGAAGACCTACAAGGTCCCTTCCAACTCTGCTATTGTATTGTATTGTATTGTATTGTATTGTATTGTATTGTATTGTATTGTATTGTATTGTATCTAAGACAGAGTAGTATTATAACCTACCTCCCCCCCTTCCCTCCCTCTCTCTCTTCCACCTCCCTCCTTCCCTTCCTCCTTCCTTGTTGATGATCTGTTTTCCTCAGGAAAAAAATATAACCAATAACTAATAAAACCGACAAGCTGCTGATGTTACGTTCACACTTTCTTTAATACAAATCTTGTTTAGTTACGATAGATAGATAGATAGATAGATAGATAGATAGATAGATAGATAGATAGATAGATAGATAGATAGATAGATAGATAGGCAGGTAGGCAGGCAGGCAGGCAGTCAGGCAGGCAGGCAGGCAGGCAGGCAGGCAGGCAGATGATAGATAGACAGACAGATAGATAGACAGACAGACAGACAGACAGACATGCTTGTGCCCATGTCTGTGTCTAAGAGTGTATCCTACATGACCATTATTATTTTCTTTTGGGGCTACAAGCAACATTAATTTTCATGCAAACATAAACAGACTTAACGGAAAAATACACTGTACTGTCTTTTTGTAACTATGTTTTAAATCTTCAGAGATGACAGGCAGGCACTCGTTGTGCAATTGCTGGTATATTTGGATATTTCCTTAAAGCTTGGAGGACAAGATAATTTCATGAAACCTTCATATTGAAAGGGTTTCCTTTTAGATGAGTATGGACTCTTTAAATAGAGAAGGCCAGTGCCTCATTGATGTAAGAGTTGAGACAGGACACAGCCACCTTATCCATAAACAAAGGTGTCCTCCAAAACCACACCCAATATAAAGGTAAAGGTTCACTTCGCACATATGTGCTAGTTGTTCCCGACTCTAGGGGGAGGTGCTCATCTCTGTTTCAAAGCCAAAGACCCAGCGCTGTCCAAAGACATCTCTATGGTCATGTGGCTGATATGACTAAACGCCAAAGGTGCATGGAACGCTGTTACCTTCCCACCAAAAGTGGTCCCTATTTTTTCTACTTGCATTTTTATATGCTTTCAAACTGCTAGGTTGGCAGAAGCTGGGAGAAATAATGGGAGCTCACTTCATTATGTGGCGGTAGGGATTCGAACTGCCAAACTGCCGACCTTTCTGATTGACAAGCTCAGCGTCTTAGCCACTGTCACCAATAATATTATACATACATACATACATACATACATACATACATACATACATACATACATATTGTATACATATATCTATATCTATATCTATATCTACAGTATATCTATATCT
The DNA here is from genome assembly GCA_039707465.1 of Rhabdophis nuchalis. Lineage (NCBI taxonomy): Eukaryota > Metazoa > Chordata > Lepidosauria > Squamata > Natricidae > Rhabdophis > Rhabdophis nuchalis. The sequence continues at coordinate 105,713,117 of CM077645.1, forward strand.
ATATCTATATCTATATCTATATCTATATCTATATCTATATCTAAATATTCCACAACACCCTGTTAGGGCCCCAATTAAGGGAGGAGACATACTGTTTCCTTTTCTGCCTTTCGGCTCATCACCAGAAACCATCTAGACAGAAAGCCATGAATTCCATTGTGTGAATTTTTTTAATATGTGTGTTAGTTTTATGAGCTGATCAATAAATAAATCAGAGAGATTAGGATAGATCTATTTCGAGCTTTTTAGCTCTCATCAGCTAGACATACTCTTACTGGGATTCGAACCCGGGCTGTATTGCATATCAGGCAGGAGCCTGTAACCATTCAGCCAGCCAGGCTCTCCCAATTGCATCAGCTGAGACAGGAGGATTAGTATCTATAAATGTTCCACAACACCCTGTTAGGGCCCCAAAAGGCAGAAAAGGAAACAGTATGTCTCCTCCCTTAATTGGGGCCCTAACAGGGTGTTGTGGAACATTGGAGATGTTTTGAAAGTGACGTGATTAAGATTTGACTATTCCAATATTTCAAGAAAGTCATGAACATGTTTCTTTCTTTTCTTTTACAATTGCAGAAGGTGTAAGCTTGTGTATGTTTCTTACTGGATTTTTGGTGGACTACCTTTACCTTCAACAGGCAGGGTCAGAGTCCTTCCCCTATCAGTAGCCAATTTAATGGAGGCACTCTTTCAGATTGAACCAGTGGTGAAATTCAAATTTTTCTACTGCCCGTTCTGTGGGTGTGGCTTGGTGGGCGTGGCTTGGTGGGTGTGGCAGGGGAAGGATGCTGCAAAAACTCCATTCGCTCCCTACTTTGGGGCCAGCCAGAGGTGGCATTTGCCGGTTCTCCGAACTACACAAAATTTCCGCTACTGGTTCTCCGAACTATTAAAAATTTCCTCTACCGGTTCTCTAGAACCTGCCAGAACCTGTTGGATTTCACCCCTGAGAAGAACCCATGTAAAATCTACGAAGAAGTCCTTGTTGATTCACCCAGGCTTATAAAAAGAACCACAATTCATTACCTGTACAAAATAAATAAAAACATATATCTCCTCCAGGTGCTAAGAAATGCAAGATTGTACAAAGTGGGCTACCCTTGGGCATAAAACTATTTTCACATACATATGTTAGCTTGGAGTCTAGTGCTTTTTTGCAGACTTATTTGCAGTGCTGATAAAGTACTAGAAGCCTTCATTTTATGATGCAGGAGCAGGACAAGTGGATTCCTGTCAAATCTGATCTTGCTCAATTTTTCTTCCCCCTCCCCTTTTTTTCTTTTTCAGTCCTAAATTCATCATTGCCCATTTCTGTCTCAATCTGCATTTTTAAGTGCCAAAATTGATTAGCATTTTTGGGCACATTACTCCTAGTATATACTTTTTCTCTTATTTCTTCCAACGTACACATTTTTCTGTGCCTTCGAATTGCAAACTGTAACTGAAATCTTTAAAAAAACTGCCAAATTGCAATACTCCTAGTTCATGTCTATTTGTGTTACAGCTGCAAGCGCTTGAGTTTCAAATGCAAGAGTTACTTTCAACCCTGCTAGGGTTTGGGTAGTTGTAGTGTCTAATACAGGGGTCCCCAACCTTTGCAACTTTCAGTCTGAAGGACTTCAGCTCCCAGACTTCTCCAGCCAGCTTTGCTGGCTGGAGAAGTCTGGGAGCTGAAGTCCTTCAGACTGAAAGTTGCAAAGGTTGGGGACCCCTGGTCTAATATGGTCCTTGTCTGAAGTTCTTTAAAGCACTGAGTCATTACTTAGGTTCATTTGGTCTCAACATTTGGTCTCACACTTCTAGATCCAAGGTGTCAATACAATCCAGGGGTGGATTTCAGCCAGCGTTACTGACGGGTCGCTCGTGTGCGCGCTTTGCTCGTGAGTGTTTTGGATGCGTGCTGCGCGCTCATGCACAATTCAATGGAAATAGTTCCGTGCATATGCAGAATTCCAACAAATGATGGTTGCAAGCAATGGCAGACGACCTGGGAACTCGGTTCAGGGGTATGACAAGCCTGGGTCACTGCCAAGCTAGCATGCCACTATCATTCGGCCCAACCAGGCCCAACCGGTAGGAAGCTGCCTATGGTACAATCTTTTTTTATATAGGGTCAGTAAAAACCCACTGGATAGATTCTCTCTGAAATCCATAGTGAATGAAAACATTTCTTATTCCCTTCTTTCTAATCCTTTAATAATCGATTCCTGTTAATATATTTGAACTAGAAAAGACTATATAGCACTTTAACCTTCTGGTTATTGGATAGGACGTAGTGGTCTTAAACAAATCATGAAATATATTTATGTCATAAATCTAGTGAACTCACACCTTCCCCAGGCAACTGTTCAGTAGTTTCATTGCGCAGTTTTACTGCTCAATGAATGTGAACCATTGGGAAATTTAGATTATCTTCCCAGATCTTTAGATTTTATACTTCTTACCATAATCCTTGTCTTATTGATTACAAGACTACTTTTAATTTTAAATCTGTTTCTTTTCAACTATCGTTATGGGGAGGAGAGACAATAATTTTGCTTGGATCTACACAGGGATGGCTAGCCTTTTTGTCATCATGTGCCAAAAGCGAAGGGAACGCGGGGGGGGGGGGTCGTGGGCGGGCATGGTCACACCCATAATTCTATGCGCACAATTCCTGCGTTCATGCATGCACAACCCTCGCCCTCTCCCCACTTTTGGTGCACTGTGGACACATTTTTTCACCCTTCTCAGTCTCCAGAAGCTTTCTAGGAGCCTGGGGAGGGCAACCCCCCCCCCCCGAGGCCCTCTGGAGGCTTCCCTGAAGCCTCTGAAAGGTGAAAAATGGCCCTATGGGCAACCTGGAAGCTCGGGAATGGACTTCTGGGTTGCCCATAGGGCCATTTTTCACACTCCTGAGCCTTCAGGAGGCTTCCCTGAAGCCTCTGGAGGGAAAAAAAACAGCCCTACGGCAACCCAGAACTCTATTCCCGAACTTCCAGTTTGTGCGTTGGGTTGTTTTTCGCCCTTCAGAGCCTTCAGGGAAGCCTCTGGAGGGCAAAAAAATCAAGGCCAAAGTCAGCTGGCCAGCAAACACATGTGCACTCGAGCTGACAGGGCAACGCCTTTCGTTCCCTAACAAATGGCTCCCACATACCCTCTGTGGCATGCGTGCCATAGGTTTGCCATCAGGAATCTATACATTTAGAATATTATCAGCTGCACCATGCATCATATTTGGACTTCAGAATGTCAAATGACCCCTTTAAAGTTTAGCAACATAACACCAACTTTTTGTTCTCATCTAATACTTATCTTGAATTTTATTAAGGGAACTCATATAAAAGGTCTTGGAAAATATCCTAATATAAGGCTCTGGAAAGTTACTGCTCATTCAAGTTGATGAAAACGCTAGCAAGGCTTTGTATGGTTCCTAAATGTATGACCAATTCTTGACATGTGTTTCAGTCAACAGACTGCCATCAGTTTAGATCTTAGGAATAGAGATGACAAAACTAGGCAATAAGAATGATTGCATAAAGTGGTTATGAGGGTCATCCACTTAGAAAACATTTTTCAGCAACTAGATAGTTCTGAATTCCTGACAAATGCCTGTCAGCGGATGAGCTCACACAGGAACATATTAGTCCCGAAATGTTTATCTTTGGAAATCTAAGAATCATTGGGAGAGTAAAATGGATTTGGTCTGCCAACTATTTGTTAAAATATTCACGACTGGGAGAGACATGGAAACAAGGTCAGCCAATGAATAGGCATAACAACTAAGTCCTCCAGTGGGAGCTTAAACAGATCTGTGTCTGTACAAAGAATTGAAACAGAAACTTAGGCAGTCTGCTGCTCTGAGAAGTAAACTAGCAGTCTTGTCTGGGCTTGTCTGCTAAAATGAAATTAACTGCTTGTAACTCTCCTGCCTTGTATTTACTTGGAAGAACTACCTGCTGGTATTGTACATTTATTCATCTATTCTTATGTATATAAAGAAGTTAATGAATCCATCTGAATCAGTTATTTGTGTGTGCTTCTGGATTTGATTTTTCTGCAACAAACTCTGATACTATTGCTTCACTGTTCCAGCTTATTCCACAGTGACATTGCACAATTACATCTTAAGTGGCTAACATAAGATTAAACATCTTTGGCATTCCAAGGGAATTTTAAACATTTGAATTTGTGGAACAGAAAACAGGGAAAAAGATGAATGCATTATTTTTTTTAAAAAAGGGAATTCTGTAAATTGAGACATATTTGTGCAAATGATTTTTAGGCCTCCGGATTGGTGCCAGGAGAGTCTTCATTGCATCTTGAATAATGTGGAAAGAATGATGTTTATGCTGCTTTGTGGAAGGTGGAACACAAATGTTTGCTCGAGTGGATTAAATGAATAGTCATCCATTTGTTCCACTTGGATGGCTTGGGCTGTAGGACTTGGTATTGCTTGGGTTATGTCTAATGTAACTTTTTACATCATACAAATAAAAACTAGAAATAATTCCTCAGGGCTGTATCTTGCCTAGCATCCTAACTTCTAAATACCATGTGAATTTGGGGGTTTTCTGTACATAGTCATGCATTGTATACATCGTTGTACAATTTGGTAATTGAATTTATAAATCAATATTCTTTTTCTTATCTTTGACCAATTCTATAGAATCTCTTACTTTTCCAAAAATAAACCATCTTTAAAGAAGTTATTGCTTCTTGAGATTTTAAACGTGGTAAAAGAGTACCTAAGGGGATGCGGTGGCTCAGTGGCTAAGATGCTGAGCTTGTCGATCAGAAAGGTTGGCAATTTGGCAGTTCGAATCCCTAGTGCCATGTAACAGAATAAGCTCCTGTTATTTGTCACAGCTTCTGTCAACCTAGCAGCTCAAAAGCATGCAAAAATGCAAGTAGAAAAATAGGAAAGTAGCACTATTCCATGTGCCTTCATTGTTTAGTCACACCAGCCACATGACCACGGAGACGTCTTCGGACAGCGCTGGCTCTTCAACTTTGAAATGGAGATGAGCACCACCCCCTAGAGTCAGGAACAACTAGCACATACGTGTGAGGGGAACCTTTACCTTTACCTCCTCCTCCTCTATTGAACCCCTTTATGATAGTCTTTTTGTTTGTATCAGTTTTGTTCTATCATGATTTCATTGTGTTTTAAATTGAGATAATAAATAAAACAATTATTGGTCCATTAGCAACAACTAGCTCGAAGGGTTCTGAGTTTAAAACTCCAACACTGTAGCAATTCTGTCCTTTATAAACTTCCTTGCCATGTCAAAATTAACTAGAATGGAGAAATTGGTACGTCAAAATTCCTCAGGAGCCCCTGGAAAGTTTGGCAGAACTGGGCTGGTTTCTCAGAGACAGCATCTTTTAGCCACAATGGCATATATGGATTTAACACACATCCACATTTCTTATGCAGGCAGTGTATACAGTGGTGGGATTCAAATAATTTAACAACCGGTTCTCTGCCCTAGCGACCAACTGGGTAGGCGGGATTTGGTGGTCATATGACTGGGTGGCATGGCCAACTCAATGTCACTATCAGTTCAATGGGCGCTTCGCCTTAGCTGTTACAATGTAATAAGGGTTAACTGGAGAAGCAGTTTCTTTAAGCTGGGCAATAAAAATTAGGCTAGAAACAACACCAGAATGTTTCCTTCCTGCCTTCCATACAGGATTAGCCCTTTAGAGTGGAAAAAAACCCAAAAGGAGATTTCTTCCAACAACCAATTTTCCCAACTGCTTAGAAAGTTAACAATCAGTTCTCCCAAATAGGTGTGAACTGGCTGAATCACACCACTGAGTGTATATTGTGTGCATGTGTATAAACCTTTGGATATGAGTATACAATCTAAAATGAAGTATTTAGCTTGGAATTCTTAATATGAAGGAAATTCTGACCTTTTTTGACTGAGACTTATAGATTCTTCTCAATTGGGTTAACCAGGATTTTTTTTTACTAATTCTGGGACCGTACGGCAGGTTTGACTAAACCCAACAAACCATCTGATGACACAGTGTGATTTGTGCAGCCACCTAGACTCTGATTTAGCCTCGTAGTAGCCTTTCTCTCTTTTAGAATAACTGGTTTCCTCTCATGCCAATTTGCTTTCTTCAAGGAGAACAGGTGCAATCTCAGCAAATGGATTTTGATGAATGGCCTGTAGACCAGTGGTGGGTTTCCATTTTTTTTTACTACTGGTTGCACGCTCACACACTCACACATGCTAGCAATGCTTCTGAGCATGTGCAGAAGCATCCTGGCCGTTGGGTGGAGCCTGCTGCTGCCGCCACTACTGGTTCACCTGACCCAGGCTGAACCTGCAGAAACCCACCTCTGGTGTAGAGGTTAGAGCTGCAACTCATAGATCCAGAGTCATGACCACAGCATGTCAAGTGAAAGGTGAACCTTTTAATCTGTTAGTGACAGCAGATTTCCTTCTCCCCTAGAACAGTTTCTAGAAGCTGAACCTCTTTATGATATGTGATTCTCATTTTCTGTTCAAGTACTGAGCATTAAAAGAAATTTTGGGTGGGAGAGGCAGATTAGATGGAGTGAGAAGGTTTTAGGTTTCACCATGAGACTAGTAGCTGCTACAAGCCAGATGTAGTAACCAAAATAAAGTTTGCATGTATCAGATTGTGTATCGGCTAGTCAATGCCTTTGCAGAAGTTGGCTTTAACTCAAATAAATTCCTGGGCAGCAGTGCTGAATGTTTAGTTTGTATGCAGTACAGATTAAAAGGGCATTGGCAGAAGAGATCCAGAACATTCCAGAGATTATTCTCACCTGAACCATGAGAAGTTGAGATGTTTACTCTGCTGTTGTTAGAGTGCCAGGCCTAAACTGGATAAAAATGATCCTTCTTTCTGGATTTCTAACCATTCCGCTTAATGTAATTCATAAAAAAACACATCAAATCTATGTGTTTTCTATATCTATCTATCTATATAAGCCAGATACCACTCACTCATCACAAAATCTCCAGAACCGTAAAGCCTACACACTTGAAATGTGGCATGTATGTTCCTCTTGGCTTCTAGGTGCTCGCTAAGAAAGGGTTTTTTTCTTACACAGTATTTGACATGTTCTGATGCTAAGGAGTTCTATTCCCCCTCCCCAACTGAAAAGAACTCTGTTCCAACTGCCAGTTGCCTCACATTCCGTTACCTCAGTTCAAATTGGCAGACATTCCACTCCTTCACCCAGGAGCAGTTTGAGTCTCCTTACAGTACTAAATGTTAGTACCTCACCACAATGTCTACGCCTTTCACCTATAGAACTGCTTCCGGACTCAAGGTGGTGAGAGCGGTATTCCCTTACATGTTTCAATCACAGACCACTGCTGAGCCAACACAGATTGGACCTGAATGAACTGGATTTCTCCTGCATTGCTCAATCACATTTTCATCGCAAAGCATGGGTATCCAGCTTGTAGTGATATATAAATCGTCTCTCATATCTATCTGTCTCCCATGTTCATCCCTACTTGTCTGTAAATGATTTTGTTTTCATTTTTCATCTGCATTCTAGAGAACTGTAATTATTTTAACATGCTAGATTAATGGTATTTTTAAAAAAAACACTATCCATGCAGCATGATTTGTTCTACTCTGTTAAGAAGCATCTTCAATCTTGAAGAGGCTTATAAGGCATCTCTAAGAAGAAAAATGCAATCATAATACTTTTGGTTGCTTTCAAAAATCTTTAGGGAGGTGAGAGAAGCATATATGTTAATGCCTATCTGGCAACTCTGATAGCGCACAAGTCTTAGGTGGTAGTAGTAGGCAACATTGCCTTGGATGAAAAGAGGCATCAGGTCAGTCACTACCTTTTGACATTAAGTGTAAAGAATAGAGTTGATCAGGTAAGAACCAAAGGTCCTGGAACAAATAGGTACCAATCAGTGGTGAAATTCAATTTTTTTTACTACCGGTTCTGTGGACATGGCTTGGTGAGCATGGCTTGGTGAGCATGGCATGGTTTGGTGGGCGTGGCTTGTTGGGCAGGGCAGGGGAAGGATACTGCAAAATCTCCATTCCCACCTCACTCTGGGGCCAGCCAGAGGTGGCATTTGCCAGTTCTCCGAACTACTCAAAATTTATGCTACCGCTTCTCTGAACTCAAAATTTCCACTACTGGTTCTCCAGAACCTGTCAGAACCTGCTGAATTTCACTCCTGGTACCAATAGAAGAAAATATTTGTAGCTCAGCGTTGAACTGTGGGATGCTTAGTGCTGTCTAAGCTTGGTAGTTTTCTTGCAGATGTTTCATTACCCAACTAGGTAACATCATCAGTGCTTCACATCTGCAAATCTTCTGCAAGAAAACAACCAAGCCCAGAGAGCACCAAGGAACCCACACAGGCAGTTCCCTTGTAGTAGCAATTCACAGTGTACCTTCCACCAAAATACAACCAGATCTCCCTTTATTGGAGCCAACAGATAGAAAACAATCTGGGGTTGTTAATTATATGGCTTGGATGTTATGGTTAGAAGTTGCTGGCTCTATGCTACTAACTATAGATTTTTTGGCATCTGTAAAAAAACACACACCCTCTAATCAACCCTGTGGTCTCGACTTTCTGCTTGTACTGTACATCTACTAGCTTGAAAGCCCAATGCTCATTAACTAAAGGTTAGTTTCAAGTGTCTTATAGAGATAAATCCTGTCAATCCAGGTGGCCCATTAATATGGAATTGTACAAGTGACAGTGGCCCTAGGAATTTAACTCGCCCAGCTTGCACCACTTGTGCAAATCAAAGCTGGCAAGGAAGGGAGTCCCAACACCCTCATAACATTCACATTAATTACAATTGGTGTTTAAAAAATCTGGTAGAGACAGATTGGAACAATCTGTCAAAATGGACTTGCCATGGCATGGAAAAGTTGTGTTGAATGAAAATTGCTAAGATAATGACAAGTGAACACATGCCACCTTCTTCTCCTGTGTAAAAACATTTATTACACACACGAAAATATTAGGAAAAATTGTTACAAAACTTCGTACAATTTCCTGTTGGATAAATTGGTAAGGGATTTCAAGAATGAGATTACTCTACTCATGCGTTTTGCATTTTCTTTAATTAAATCAAGGGCCAAGGTTGGGAAGAAGACACCTGTGGTCATCCATCATAGCACACAATCTCTTGTTCTTTGCCCATGTTAATTTATTTAATCCTAGTCAACTAGGATGAACTAAGTAGATCCAGGGACTGGTAAATAAATCTTTGCATTAAAACCACCATCTTAAAAGGAGACGATACTTGCTATATAGTGATGGAACAAGATTTTTATTTTTAGCCATTTCAGTCTCAGTCCTACCCAGTGTTAGGGATAGAATCATCCTTGGTTGCTCTGAAGAATGACTTCTTCTGAGAAAATGTAAATATATTGAATCTGCATGATCTCTCAAAGAAGGTTGACCATCTTGAGTAGGCTATTCTTATTCCCCGTTGCTCTGAGATGGGTGGTGATTGTTGGTTGTCAAGGCCCCAATTGTGATCAGGTGAGCGCAGAGGTGGTTATAAGTGTGAGTATAGAATATAGATTGTAAGTCACTTTTTCTGGGCCATCATTACTTTGAAATATTGTGGAATGAATGGTTGTAAGTTAAGAATTATCCGTAATGCGCCTTATGTAGGATACCTTTATACCTGCTCTAGAAGATGCAGCTGGAGCTAAGTATAGTGCTCAGGTGGTTGAGTTGAGCTTGAGTGGTAGAGACTGCTTTTTAGCTATTCTTTTACTAATTCTAGTATAATTAGTATGGATTGTCTAGCTTTTTTGTGGAAGGGAGAACAGGTTCTTTTAAATATGCAAACTGAGCACTTCAAAAGAAGAAACACAAAACTTTGGCATCAGATTCAATTGGCTTTAAGATTTCCTGATGGTTCCTCAAAAGATTCTCCTAAGCTACCACAGATTTGATGCTTGATTCTGCCTGACCCCTCAAGAACACAGGTCCAATACCTGTCTGACACTGTTGAGGGATCTTCTAGGCCTCTTCTCCCCTTAGGAGGCTGGTAAGATAGATTTCTTAAGGTCTGCCTTTCATGGGCAGAATGGCCCAGTTCAAGGGGACAGAACAGGGAACCCATGCATGAGGGCAATTCTCAGGAACAGAAAGCTGGTTAAAGGAAAATCCTAAATAGAAAAGCGAACTAAGCAAATATCAGGAAGGCTCCAGCAGTTAGACATAAAAGTGTTAGTTCTACCAGTAGAAAAAAGAGGTTTTTGATTAACTCTTGGAGTTGTGGGTGCTCCACCTCTGGAGGTTTGCAAGATAAAGCTTGGACAGACTTTTGGTCAGAATGGTATAGGTGTCTTTTGCCTTGGGCAGGGATGTTCCATGATTCTATGTTTCTTTTCCTGGCACTGTGCCTTGTGATCTCCTAACTCAGTTGTTTCTCCCTTGAGTAGATTATTGCATTTTTGATTAACTGTCAAAACCTCTACAGGTTCCCCAAACCATGTGTGTGTGGCATTTCTTAATCAGCACCCGTCTGATCGAGCGTGGAGAGCTTCAAACTGCAGCTAATTTAAAGGATGCCACAAACAATGAAGTACCAAGTTGCTTTCCATGACATATCATGCCATCTGCAGATTTATGCAGTGTAGAGAATTCTTTATTCTGTAGTAATTAAGTACAATCAATACATTGGGACATGCTTAATATTCTGTTCATTGCAGAAAAAAACTGAATTAGAACTAAGTCAGCAGTCTAAGTATCAGTCCCCACTTAAAGTTATCCAGTGAGGGAGAACCAATTCTCTCTTAAATCATTAGCTGCCCTGTCAAATTGCTGTTGGAATTTAGATTTTCTGTTATGTTTAACTGAAATCTGCCACCGTCTAAATGAGGGAGAATAACTTTTTTTAGCTTCTAGGCAGTGGTGGGTTTCAAATTTTTTTAGAACCTACTCTGTAGGTGTGGCCTATTTTGTGGGCATGGCTTGGCAGTCATGTGACAGGGTAGGAATGGCCACCTTTTAAAATGTGGTGAAACTCATTTAACAACGCTCTTGCTTAGCAACCAAAATTTTGGACTCAATTGTGATGATAAATTAATTCTTTCTTTCTTTCTTTCTTTCTTTCTTTCTTTCTTTCTTTCTTTCTTTCTTTCTTTCTTTCTTTCTTTCTTTCTTTCTTTCTTCCTTCCTTCCTTCCTTCCTTCCTTCCTTCCTTCCTTCCTTCCTTCCCTTCCCTTCCTTTCCTTTCCTTCCCTTTCCTTCCCGTTGGGTCACTGGCAGCGGCGGGCCAGATTTATTTCCAGGTATGCCGGTGGAACCCCCTCTCACCGGTTCTCTAAATTTCACCAACCGGCTCTCGCGAGTAGGTGCGAGCCTGCAGAAACCCACCACTGCTTCTAGGTATTGCACTTTTTAAAAAATGGTGTTAGAAAACAAATGCATTAATGGCATTATTGACGGAGAGGAGCAGGGTTTTTTTTTTTTACATGTGAGAAGCTTTCGGAAGGATTTTTTGTTGTAGCTCTTAAGAAAAAAAAAAAGAACAATTTTACTTTGGATAAGGCTGGAAAATTCCTTTTATGGTTTTCAAGGTTCTGGGTTTATCCCCGACTAGCATTAAAGTTATCCATGTGATTCTTGTTTCTTTGGTTTGTTCAGTTTTATCCGGCTTGACAACTGTCTTGAAAAGCGTAAGAGGAATTTCTGAGGCTCAATAATAGGGAGCTAATGAAAGTGGGGGCCTCTTTGAAGCACTCTCGCTCAACAGCTGGTTAGAGTTGCATTTATTGAAGTACATACTCAATTCATTCGGTTTTCCCAGAGTCTCTCACATGTCTCTCACCAAAAAACAAACCAAGGCCTCAGATGTGGTCCACATTCTGTTGAATAACAGAATAACAGACTTGGAAAGGACCTTGGTGGCCTTCTAGTCCAACCTCCTACACCAGCAGGAGACCCTAGGCCCGTGATGGTGAACCTAAGGCAGGCTTGCCAGAGGTGGCATGCAGCGCCCTCTCTGTGGGCACGTGTGCTGTTGCCAGCTGCTCTTCTAGTTTCCAATGTGCCGGCCAACTGGTCTACATGCCCCCTGAAGAACCAGAAAATGGCCCGAAAAATAGCCTGGAAAACGGCCTGAAAATGCCCCCCAAATAGGCCATTTTTAAAGCCAAAAATGCCCCCCAAAATAGCCAAAAAACAGGCATGCGCATGCCGGCCATCTGGTCTTCAGGTTTCTGGGACTGACACACGCACATGCACACATGCATGCACATTCCGGTTTGGGCACTTGGTGCCCAAATGGTTCACCATCACTGCCCTATACCAATGGCTGTCCAGTCTCTTCTTAAAAACCTCCAGTGATGGAGCATCACAACTTCTGGGGGCAAGTTCTTCCACTTATAAATTGTTCTAACTATCAGGAAATTTCTCCTTAGTTCTCAATTGCTTCTCTCCTTGATTCCTTTCCACCCATTGCTTCTTGTCCTGCCCTCAGGTGCTTTGGAGGACAGGTTGAACCCCCCCTTCTTTGTGGAAGACTCTCAAATATTGGAAACTATGCTATCATGTCACCTTTGGTCATCCTTTTCAAAAGACTAGACTTGAAAGTTAAACCCTTCCTTTTTTTTCATTTTATTGTTGCCATGTTCTTCTCTTCTCTTCTCTTCTCTTCTCTTCTCTACTCTACTCTACTCTACTCTACTCTACTCTACTCTACTCTACTCTACTCTTCTCTTCTCTTCTTTATACTTAATCATTTTAGGAGATTGATAATCTACTTTGTCTCATTAATCATTTGGCTTCAAAAGACATGGACAGGAGCTTTAGGCTTGGTCTTGGAATCACATTCCCTCTGAGTTATGCTTCCTTTAAATTCTCAAGGGCCTCAAAGCTTTGCAGCCTTCCACAGTTACAACTACCAGCGTATTTTACCATTAATTTTTTGGGGTGAGACAAGTGGCATTTGCGATCATCTGGAGGAGAGCTGGTTCCTCACCTCCAACTCATGCAATCTCTCTTTCTCGTTTATTTTTGTTTTTATGGTCTGGAATTTGGAGGTCATGAAGATGTGCTGTTATCTATCTTATGTTAGGTTGAAAATAGGGCATACACTCAAATCCTGTCTTGTAAGAACCTTGTAATTAACCTTTGTAATTGATGGAGAAAACAAGAAGCAGGTAGAAGGAATGGCCTCATAGAAGAGAATTATGGAAGAAGCTCTTGTAGTGCACTGGGTGTTTTAAGTTCCACTTGTTGGTAAGCAGAGAAGGAAGCTTTTGATGTTTTTGTTTCCCTGGCTGTTTTGGGAAACAGTAATCTCTGTAGTTTGAGGTTTACTTTCTGTTTAATAAAGGAATTTCATAGCACCATGGACAATATTGCTTCTCGAATCACTAGTCTGGATTTGATGCACCCCTTTTTTGAGATTCTGTGTCAGTCCAAATGCATCCCTTAACCACTTGATGGCGCCACTGCATTGAGTGCAAGATGTCAAAGGCACCTCTCTCCTTTGGCACGTGAGCACGTTCAAGAATTGTATTCGGAGTGCCACACGAGCCATTTATTAATCAACCGCAGTAAATGAAATAAAAGCTTCCATGCTATTTCACCAAATCTTGTTCCCTTTCCTTACTTGATTAAGGGGACTTACTCATTCTATTCACCTGTTTAAAAACCCAGTGAAACAGCCATTTACGCTTTTCTTCCCATTACCTTTTAATTTTGCAAGCCGTGTTTGACATTTTGACTTTCCCTTTGCTTCCTGCAAGATTAGCGTCTTTCTGACACCCCCCCCCCCCCAGTAAAAGCAAAGCCGCAGCCTTAATTTTGAAGTGATGTTTGTTTCTGGATGGAAGAAGCATGGGCATGGCAGTTTGAATTTCATGTCCTCCTGACATGAAGATGGCAAGTCAATATGCTTGCTTTGGTAGTGTAGTTCTGGTAATTTGCCTGTCTGTCTGTCTCTAGTCATCTGTCGCCTTCATGCTCTCTTCTCAACCAAGCTAGTCAATGGATCGGCTGAAAAAGGAAGTGCTTTTTTCCCCAACATAAACAAAGCTGATTATAAAAAACAATGGTCCAAATCCTATAAGATCATTAAATTTTAGTGAGAGTTCACAGCTCATCTCAAATAGCTTTTCCTGGCCCGAATTCTGCAAAAGATAGCCGTATTGTGGGATTCTGACCATTTTTTCAATGCATGAAGATGATAAGGTAAAGGTTCCCCTCACACATATGTGCTAGTTGTTCCCAACTCTAGGGGGTGGTGCTCATCTCCATTTCAAAGCCCAAGAGGCAGCACTGTCTGAAGACGTCTCCGTGGTCATGTGGCCGGCATGACTAAATACTGAAGGAGCATAGAACGCAGTTACCTTCCCACCAAAGGTGGTTCCTATTTTTCTACTTGCATTTTTACATGCTTTCGAACTGCTAGGTTGGCAGCAGCTGGGACAAGAAACAGGAGCTCACTCCATTATGTGGCGCTAGGGATTCGAACCATCGAACTGCCGTCCTTTCTGACCGACAAGCTCAATGTCTTAGCCACTAAGCCACCATTTTCCTTGAAGATGATACATAACGTATATCATATATGGGCCTCTGTTAGTAAAATACCATCTTTAGGCACTATATTCTGGGTACCATATTGGTGGCATATTACTATATATGTAGAAAGACCCTGAATTTTGAGCAGCTGAAACACCATTTTAACAAGTCGCTTAACAAGTCATGATTTAAAATAAAAATAGAGACAATTAAGAGTGTCTTGGGGGAAAAGGTGGAACATGTCATTTAAGCCTAATGAAGTAAAATAGGATATCTAGCATCCCTGCCAGGTATCAGAGATATGGGACATATTATGGTAAATTGGGAGAATGGCCAGGGATTTGTGAGTAATATTAACAATGATGATGCTATGTTTTATCTCAGTGGGAAATGAAAGAGTCGCACTGAAAAGGTAGGATTTATGAAACCATATGGGTTGCTCAGTATGACTAAAGGTAAAGATAAAGTTTCCCCTTGCACATATGTGCTATTGTTCCTGAGT
Source organism: Rhabdophis nuchalis (assembly GCA_039707465.1). Classification (NCBI taxonomy): domain Eukaryota; kingdom Metazoa; phylum Chordata; class Lepidosauria; order Squamata; family Natricidae; genus Rhabdophis; species Rhabdophis nuchalis. The sequence continues at coordinate 105,728,132 of CM077645.1, forward strand.
CTAGGGGGCGGTGCTCATCTCCGTTTCAAAGCCGAAGGGCCAGCGCTGTCCAAAGGCGTCTCTGGTCATGTGGCTGGCATGACTCAATGCCAAAGGCATACAGAACACTGTTACCTTTTCACCAAATGTGGTCCCTATTTTTCTACTTGCATTTTTTACGTGCTTTCGAACTGCTGGGTTGGCAGAAGCTGGGACAAGTAACGGGGACTCATTCCGTTATGCAGCACTAGGGATTTGAGCTGCCAAAATGCCGACCTTTCTGATTGACAAGCTCAGACTCTTGGCCACTGAGCCACCGTGTCCCTTTCAGTATGAATACTTCATACCTAAGCACGATGTTGGGCCAATATCCAACACATGTCCTGTCCCCCCCCCTCTTGTGTGTAAGTCTGAAACTATCATTGCCTGTACAAGATTAAACATTTCAAGAGCTGCGACAGAGAAGTTCAGAAGTCTGCATTTGAAAGCCCAACCATCTATGCTTGAGCCTAAAGAATGAATGTCACTGAGGTAAGAAGGTGTGAAATGAAGTGGAGCCCTTAGCCAAATTTCCAAAATTGCTTTTCAATTGTTTGTAAAGCTTGTGTGGCTGCAAAGTTCTATCACAAGCACCGCTTGGTTTGGAAATGTCACATGGGAAGGGCTGACAGATGGCATAGAGAACACCATTTTTCTGTGGCAATTAAGTGTCAAGTGCAGGTAAATAGTGCAGGCCATGCTAATGTTTTTTGACAAGTGCTAAAATGAATTTTAGCATGCATTCAGATTTAATCAGGAATTTGAAGAAGCAAGGAAATGAAATGAAATTCCTCTAGTAGCATTTGACAGGAAATAACTGTCCCTCAAGTCACTCTATATCACAGGACTTGGCCATATGGCCATTGTGGGCTGGGCCAGAGATATCTTTGGTTCCCCAGGGAAACTCAACTGTCTTTTTGTCTTTTTAAATAATAAATTTGGAATATTTTCTTTGTCCATATGGTGGTTTGTTAGAGGAACACCATATGCTGGTCCCTTTGGAGCTCTTTACCTAAGAAATTCTGCTTAACTCATTCACTTCTTGGTTTTTAAACAGGGGTTAAATCAGCTCTTAACTTTTCACCTGAAGCAACATTTGATAGCAAATGTTGAGATTCCCATTCAAGAGAAACTTCCTTGGAATATAAAAATTGAAATATTTCACAACCCCAGTTTATAAAAGTGCTTAAGGATTGTGCATATGTGCCTATATGTATCTGGAATCTGTGGAAAATACTAAGGTAGCGTGTTGAAATATGATCCTGCTATTAACGTGAGTTTTTGGCTAGTGAAGAAATGTCTCAGATGAAGATCGAACTACATTTGAATCTGCAGTTCCAAATAACTGCAGGGCTTACCTTGGAGAAGGCAGATCTATTTGTTTGAGTAAAGCCATTCCTAATTTTGGAGGGATTATGACATATTGAGACATGATAGATTATACCTAGATGCATCTTGGCAGGGAAGAACTTCTTCTATGAAACTCCTAAGATGTTTTTAGATAGGTTGGAGGACTTGAAATTGGGCAGTGTTTAAATCATCTCCCGCAATCTGGGGACTGTATAAACATGCAGACTAAACTTCACAGTTTAGTCTGCAAATTGGCATAGTCACAACATTGTCACGGGACATATTGGGACTTCTTTGGAATGGGGTGAGGTCCATGTAGACAGTCTAAGATTGAAGCTGTGGGGGTTTGAGGATCTAACAAGGGAGTCAGGTAGAGCATTCCAGACATTGACCCCTCTGTTGCTGAAGTCGTATTTTCTGCAATCGAGTTTGGAGCGGTTTGCCTTGAGTTTGTATCGATTGTTTGCCAGAGTATTATTGAAGTTGAAGCTGAAGTAGTCATTGACAGGTAGGATGTTGTAGTGGACATTTTGTGTACTGTGCTTAGGTCAGACCATAGGCAGCGAAGATCTAGTGCACCGGCGTGTCACGCCCATAATGCTATGCATGTGACACCCCCTCCAACGCGTGCACATGTGGGTGATGAGCAACACCACCCTCCCCCCACCCTTCTGCAATGTTTTCACCTTCCCCGGGCTCCAGAGGCTTTCTAGGAGCCTGGGGAGGGCATAAACAGCCTCCCCCACCCCCAGATGCCCTCCAGAGGCCTCAGGAGCTTCCCTGAAGCCTCTGGAGGGCAAAAAAATGGACTTATAAGGAACCCGGAAGTTTGGGAATAGTGACTTTCGGTTTGTCTGTAGGGCTGATTTTCAAACTCTGGAGCCTTCAGGGGCCTTCAGCAGGGTTCCCTGAAGGCTCCGGAGGGTGAAAAACAGCCCTATGAGCAAACCGGAAATCCATTCATGAACTTCCGGATTGCCCATAGGGCCAGTTTTTCATGCTTTGGAGGCTTCAGGGAAAACTCTGGAGGGCAAAAAATGGCCTCAAAAGAAGGCCGAAGTCGGCTGGCCAGTGTGTGCATGCGTGCTGGCTAGCTGACAGGGCAACGCCTCACATGCCCTGACAAATGGCTCAGCATGCCACCTGTGACACGCATGCCATAGGTTTGCCATCATGGTCCTAGGTTGTCCAAGCCCAAAATTTCGAGCCTGGTGGCATAAGGGATTCTATTGTGAGCAGAGGAGTGGAGTACTCTTCTCGTGAAATGCCTCTGGACCTACTCAATTGTGTTAATGTCCGATATATAGTGTGGATTCCAGGCAGATGAGCTGTATTCGAGAATCTAGCAAAGGTTTTGTATGCCCGGAGTTAGCAATACAGTGTTACCAGAGAAGAAGCTTTGAAAAATTAGGTTAACAACTCTTAATGCCTTTTTGGCAATGCTGTTACAATGAACTCTGGGGCTTAGATAATTTGAGATGAGTACACTAGGTTCTTGACAGAATGAGGGAAATTCCATGTGATGAACTCCACCCCATGGAAAGCTCCCAAGATTTGGGAAACTCGATCTAGAGGTTGCATCCTATAAATTGTATATTTCCAAATATCTGTGCACTGGGATTTGGCTCTGTGACAAGGAGAAACCTTTGATTTCTTGGGCTTTGCAATGTCCGTTCATCTCTGCCAACGGTTGCTTAGAGCAGCAGAACAGAAGCGGGAAATTCATTCAAGCCAAACAAGCGATGAAGCTCAGCAATTGAATCTGTGGGCTGAAAAGGTTGAAAAGCTTTATGTTTGGAGAGACGAAAGGCCATACAAAAGTCCTGCCATTGGCAGTTAGCAAGGGTCATGGCCTATGCTTCACCCTCAAAAATGCGAGCACGAAATGATAGGACTTTGGAATTGAAGTACGGCTAAAATTACAGTAATTCTCTTCCTTCGCCCTACACAGGAATTTCAATTACCACTTGGATGGAATTTATATTGTTGTTTACATAAAAATATGTCCTGCCCACCTTTTCAAGAAGCACTAATCTATGCTGAGTGGTGAGGAGAATGCTGATTTCTTTCGTTGGCAGTTATTTTTGAAGCATCATGAGGCCGGTAAAAACTATTGGCTGGATAATGTGGATAGACATTGTGTGTAGCATAGCCTTGGGGTACAAATTTTTCAGGCCCTATCAGAAGCACATAATTGGCTTTCATGCCCACATCATAGACCCCATCATAGTTTTATTTCAGAGTCACGGGAATTAAGGAGGACATTTCTGCAACATCTGGAAAGGATGTTGCAGGATAGAGTTTACATTCAGAACAAAACATTTCTCTGACATCCAAGACTGGTCTGAGAAAAGGCATTCCCTAGATTATGTCCTCTCTGGTCCGAGGACTGAAGTTGGCTCAGCTGAAAGCAAAGAATTTGTCACCAGGCAAGAGAGTTGCTATGCACAGTTCATGTCCTCTCCATATCAAAGAGTGGGGACGTCTGTTTCATGTAAGGGCAGGAGAGACACAGAATTTAAATGTTGTGAGTGGATTGCTAGATTCTTCAGTAGCTGATCTTCTTCCTTAGTGAGGCTTCCTTGCACATTTAGTCGAAAACAATGTAGTTTATTGGAGAATTTAACTCCTTCCTGCTAGCTCTTTCTTGAACTTTGGATAGATTTTTGACCTCAGTCTCCTTGGGCAGCGGCTAAAGCCTCAGCACCTGGACAGATACAATAATCACGATCCAAACCCCAATATAGCTTAGTATCATTTCTTATTCCCTTTCTTTCGCTAATCTATCCTAACTATGTTTCCCCTCTTTATATCTCACTCTTTAATATATACCTGTATATTAGTACTTCTTTTCTGTTTCCCTCCTCTTCCCCCCACCTCCTTTCTCATTTAATAGTGTATCGTCTGTATCTTCCCCTTACTTTCTTTTCTATATTTCTTTCTCTAACCAATCATAAAATCTTTCCCATGTCTTATTGGGGAATTTAACTCTCTCCTGCTAGCTCTTTCCTGAATGTCGTACATCTACTGCATTGCTGTGAGATAGACTGGAATGAAATCTGAAGGAAGCATAAACATGTGGGATCCATCCATATTCGAAAAGACAACTGTGGTTAAGAGGTTGTTGTGCACAGGGAAAGAAGGGATTTAGGGAATGTTGATGGCCAGTCTTGAATGGGAGTTATCAGGAGGCTGGGAAGGAATGGAGGAGATAGCAGTGGGTCTGTCAGTTTGATTCCATATCTTGTAAACATAAGGTGACCAGATGTCCCGCTTTTGGCGGCACAGACCAGCATTTCAAGCATCTGCCCCGCGTTCCGCGGCCTCTTAAAAATATCCCGTTCAGAGGCGCGGGGCACAGGCAGGAAGCGGCGGGCTGGCGGGCAGGCAGAAGGGGAGGGCCAGTGAGGGAGGAGCCAGGCTCAGGCAGGCAGCAGGCGGCGGAAGAGCAGGACAGCCTGCCGGAGCCTGCACAGCCCTGAACTTCTTTGTGCCGCGCCGCGATGCGCTGAGAGCAGCCAGACAGAAGCCCCACTGCCGCCGCCTCCTCGCCCAGCTCATCCCGGGTGCCCATGGTGGAACGGGCAGGCGGCGGTGGGGCTTCTGTCCGGCTGCTCTCAGTGCATCACGGCACCACGCAAAGAAGTTCAGAGTTGCGCGGGCTCCGGCAGGCTGTCCTCCTCTTCCGCCGCCTGCTGCCTGCCTGGGCCTGGCTCCTCCCTTGCTGGCCCTCCCCTTCCACCTGCCCGCCAGCCCGCAGCTTTCTGCCCCCGCCCTGCACCTCTGAGTGCATGCAGAGCACCCGCCGCCCACCCGGCCCTGCTCCGCTGCCCCACCAGATGCCTACCTGCAGGTGCCCTGCTTGGGGAGGGGGTAAGGGAGGAAGGGGGTCGGCCTGCGCGCCCCCCGGCCAGTGAGGGAAGTGGGTGGCGAGGCTGCGGAGCTGGGAAAGGCTGCTGCGCACACACACACACACCCCGGTTGATGATGTCCTGCTTTGTGAGTTTGAAAATCTGGTCACCTTATGTAAATAGCAACTCAGCTGAAGTAGGAGGAAATCTGAGAAGACACATCTTAGGGCAGTGTTGGTGAACCTTTTTGGCAACAAGTGCCAAAACGGGAACATATGCGTGACAAAAACTGGAAGAGCAGCCACCTGGTGTGCATGCATGCACCGGGTGGCTGCTTTTCCATTTTCCGGTGTAGGCATGTGCACCAGCCCCTGGTCTTCCAGTTTCTGGCAGCCATGCACATGCAAAGACCAACTGGCCGGTGCGCATGCGCATGCCAGAAATAGGAATAGCAGCCACCTGATGCGCATGTGCGCTCTGGGAAGATGATCTGCCAGTTTCTGGTATGTGCGTACGTACTGGGCAGCTGCTGTTCCAGTTTCCATCACTCCTGCATGTAAAAACCAGCTGGCCAGCGTGCCAGAACCCGGAAGAGCAACAGGCGAGGTCTCGCGTGCCCTGAGAGATGGCTCTGTGTGCCACTTCTGGCACACGTGCCATAGGTTCGCCATCATGGTCTTAGGGTATTCTGACTTACGGAACTCTCAAGAAGAGGCTGGGAAAATTACTCTCGCAGTTTCCAATGGTCTGTATTTATCCCAGATGAGCATTAAAGATGAATCCTACTGAAATCTGTGTAGCTTGTACTTCCTTGGTCTTGTTCAGCTGTGTAGGCCTTGGCAGAGCTTCAGCTCAATCAGTCACAGAGTCCTAATAAAGGGCTAGGAAACAGCATCTTGCTGTGTTGGATTCCAATGTTCTTCACATGCTAGGTGTTTGCATATTATGCACAAACACGCATACTGAGAAATAACTGACAGGTTTCAGTTATCCCTAATATCCCTGATATACAGTGTTATTTGGTTCAGAACTCCATGGAAGTTCCTTTCAATTCCGATGCAGTTGAAGTGAAACTGTATTCTTGTTGCTCTCAAATCTACCTTCCCGTTTTGATTATTTCTCCAGCTTTTTTGTTGGGCTTGTTTAATTTCTAAGTTCTGAATTAAGTACGTTGGGTATATTCCTCAGAGGCATTTCTGCTAATCATTGCTACCCCATGAACACAGCATGTTGAAAGTGCCTGAAAGAACCACACGGTCCATCCAAATCCAGCAAATTTAATTCCTGCTGGGAAATTTCCAAGGGCCAAATCCTATTATACTCAAATATCTTTTAAGATTTACAGAAGTGACTTTAGTTCATTGAAATAAATTTACTAAAGTTTTTTTTTAATTAGCAATTTAGCCCAAACCCTGCACACATTAGCACAATGTTCTGTCAATGTTTCCAAAGAAATCTGCAACCTGATCTAATAATCCTCTGCATTGGTTTTAGTGGGATTTAATTTCATGTAAATATGTTTAAAAAAAGAGACATGAAATATAATCCTATGCATATTTACTCAACCTTAATATATTCATTACCTAGAAAATGAATGTATGATGGATTGCAGTCTTAAATACTCATGTCCTGAATTATGGATAAACTATTTTAACCAATATAAACCAGAAGGCATGCATTCTAGTGATTTATCTTCTTCATAACCTCTTTGGAATCTAAACCTCTATTCACAAAGACACAGGGAAAAAAACTTTCCTGGTTCAGGAAGATAAGATCTAGAACAGGGGTGAAATCAATTTACCTTTGCAACTGATTTGGTAGCAATGTGAGCGCGCATATGCAGAGTATCAAAAATTGAAATTGAAATTGAAATTGAAATTTATTAACCGCACCCTCTCCCCACAGGGACCCGGGGCGGTGCACAGGCAAAGCTAAAAACAATATACAATAAATACAACATACATACATTAAAATAGAATTAAATAATATTACCCGTGCTAAAAATATAAAATTAAGAACCCATTAAAATTAAAATATTTGGAGTCAATAGACAGAGAGAACTATTCAAGGCCGGCCAGTCGAAAGAGATAGGTCTTCAATTTTACACGGAGGGAGCGGAGGTCGGTGGTCGTTCTAATATCAGGGGGAAGGTCGTTCCAGAGGGCCGGGCCCGCCACAGAGAGCGCCCTTCCCCTGGGCGTCGCCCGCTGACAAAGTCTAGTGGATGTGATGACGGCCAGATGGGTGGGTGGAGCCTGCCACCGAGCACGCCTGCAAAGGTACACGAACAGCAAGGGGGGGAATCCGCTCTGCTACACGATTTAGATTAGCTAGAAAGCAGTAAATCCTGCTTTCAAGCTAATATAAATCACTCATCACAGCTGATCGTCGGAAATATTAGTTCACCCAAACCAGTAGGATTTTTTTTACTTGGTGGAGCATCACGCATAGGCTCCGTGCGCGGAAGCCCTGAACAGCTCAAATACTAGTAAGGAGCACGGGCGGGCGGGTGGGCCCTCCGGAGCATCGTACAGGAACGGTATCTAGTGCTCCCGGCAAGCACCAGTGTGCCTATACCATAACCCACCACTGCCCTAGTTCTTCTTTTCACTAGACTAGACATATGCAATTCCTGCAACCATTCTTCATTTATTTTAGTCTTCAGGCCCTTAATTATTGTTCTTGCCCTTTTCTGCACTCTAGAGTCTCAACATCTTCTTTATATTGTGATCAAAACTGCATGCAATGTTCCAAGTGTAGACTTGCCAAGGCATTATAAAGAGGTACTGACACTTCACATGACACTTCTTTAAGTCCTGGGAAGAAATAAGATTGGAAGGGTCTCAGGCAAATACATCCACGAGAATAGAAGGGGAAAAATGAAGCACAACCAAGCTTGCAAGGCATTGTTAATATACTGTAGTCCATACCTCAAATATCAATGTGTTATTTAGCTTGGTTAAATATAAATTTGACTAAAGAAATAGGTACTAGGAAGGAAGAGAGGAATAATAGTAATACAGTCTTAGTAGAGAATTTAACAGTGTTGAGGGAATTAGTTGTTTACAGAGTGATGGCATTCAGGGGAAAAACTGTTCTTGTGTCTAGTTGTCTTGGTGTGCAGTGCCCTATAGCATTGTTTGAGGGTAGAAGTTGAAATAAATTATGTCCAGGATGTGAGGGGTCTGTAGATATTTTCACAGTCCTCTTTTTGACTCATGCAGTAAATCCTCAATGGAAGGCACATTGGTAGCCATTGTTTTTTCTGCAGTTCTAATTATCCTCTGAAGTCTGCGTCTGTCTTGCTTGGTTGCAGAACCAAACCAGACAGTTATAGAGGCTATACCGTATTTTTCCTCTAAAAAGAGGCTGAAAAACAGTAGGTAGGGAGGGAGGGAGGGAGACAGAGTGTGTAGTTAGGTAGGTAGGTAGATAAAGGGATAGGGAGAGAGAGAGAGAGAGAAATACAGTAGGTAGGTAAGTAGGGAGAAAGAGTGTATGTAGATAGATAAGTAGGTAGGGGGATAGAGAGAGAGAAATAGAGAGAGAGAGAAATACAGTAGATAGGTAGGGGGAGAGAGAGGGTAGGTAGATAGGTAGATGTTTCCAGGTGTATTTACCCATATGCTGGAGAAGGAAATCACTGACCACCTTTGGAACATATCTTTGTTTTTGCAGGCACAGTACTTGACCAACATAATTCTCATGAATCACACTGAATTATGTACGATCACAGACTTACGTCTCTTCCGTCAGGCCCTGAAGACACATTTATTTTGTGCAGCTAGCCTCGCATAGTCTTTTAATTGGGTTTTAGCATTGGGTATTATAATTAAGAGGCCAAACTATTTAATATTTATTAATCTGCTATTTTAATTTTTGTATCTCTTCTTTTTATTGTGGCTGTTCACCGCCCTGAGTCCCGAGAGGGAGAAGGGTGGTATAAAAATTAAATAAACATATTTATTTTATTTATTTTATTAAATTTATACCCCGCCCTTCTCCTTGCAAGGACCCAGGGCGGCGCACAGGCAATATTAAAAACCATACGAAATACAAAAATATATCATTAAAAAACTATTAAATTATTCCCGTGCTAAAACCCATTTTAAAACCCTAAGAATTTAAAATTTATCCACATTTAAAAGTCAGAAAACGGGGGTTATGCTAGGCCGGCTTGTTGGAATAAATAAGTCTTGAGACATTGGCGGAAGAGGCGGAGGTCCGAGGTGGTGCGTAGTTCGGGGGGTAGGTCGTTCCAGAGGGCTGGGCCCACCACAGAGAAGGCCCTTCCCTTAGGCGTCGCCAACTGGCATTGCCTGGCCGACGGTACCCGAAGAAGGCCCTCTCTGTGGGAGCAGATCGGTCGAAGGGATGTATGGGGCAGGAGGTGGTCTCGTATGTAGCTAGGCCCTGAGCCATGGAGCGATTTAAAGATGGTCGTCAGCACCTTGAAGCGCACCCAAAAGGCCACAGGTAGCCAGTGCAGCTCGTGCAGGAGAGGTGTTATGTGGGATTGCCTTGAGGCACCCATAATCACCCACGCGGCCGCATTCTGGACTAACTGTAACCTTCGAGTGCACCTCAAGGGGAGCCCCATGTAGAGAGCGTTACAGTAGTCCAGCCGGGATGTCACGAGTGCTTGAGTGACTGTGCGAAGGGCCACCCGGTCCAGTAAGGGGCGCAACTGGCGTATCAAGCGTACTTGATAAAATGCCCCCCTGGCCACGGCCATCAAATGGTCCTCCATGGACAGCCGGGAAACCAGGAGGACACCCAAGTTGCGTGCCCTCTCCACAGGGGCCAGTTGTTCGCCCCCAATGGCCAATGTTGGCCTTATCTGGCTGAACCGGGGTGCCGGAAACCACAGCCACTCGATCTTGGACGGGTTGAGCTTGAGTTTGTTACTCCCCATCCAAACCCGTACGGCCTCCAGACACCGGGATAGCACCTCGACGGCATCATTGGGGTGGTTTGGGGTGGATATGTACAACTGAGTATCATCAGCGTACAGGTGGTATTCCACCCCAAAACCCCGGATGATCTCGCCCAGCGGCTTCATATAGATGCTGAACACATAAGGAACCCCACATAAGAGGGGCCTCGGGGCCAACCTCTGCCCTCCTGCCAACACCCATTGCATAAACATAAACATAACTAAACAGCTTTCCGAAAGGGGGGGAAAAACACCTTTTTGCACTGTGCAAACCTCCCCCAAACGGCTCATTTTTCGTGAAAAGAGGCCTGGTTTTTTTTCAAATAAAAGGCATGAATAGCCTTGGGGGGGGGCTTGCAGAGTGTTCCGGGGGGGGGGCAAAACAAGGAAAAACGGCCCGTTTTTTTCGTGAAAACGGCCCCTTTTTTGGTCAAAAAATAGCATGCATAGCCTTATGGAGGTTTATAGAGTACTGCTGGGGCCTGGGGGGCAAAAACACCCTGTTCTTTGCTCATTTCTGCCCTCCCCAGCCCCCAGGCGCTCTCTGGAAGCCTCCATAAGGGTATGCGCATGGCCATTTTGGTGAAGAGGCGGGGTTTAAGGAGGCAAAAAATGCTGTATTTGATGTACAAGATGCACCCAGAATTTCTCTCTCTCCCCCTCTACCTACCTACCTACCTACTCACTCTCTCTCCCTACCTACCTACTGTATTTCTTTCTCTTTCTCTCCATCTCTATCCCTCTATCTACCTACCTACGTTTTAAAAAAAAATTGCCTCTTCAAAACCTGGGTGCGTCTTATACTCTGGTGTGTCTTATACTCCGAAAAATACAGTAGCTGCTGATACAGTTATAGAAGAACTGTATCAGCAGCTCTTTGGGCAGTTTGAACTTTCTGAATTGGCGCAGAAAGAATATTCTTTGTTGTGCTTCTTTGTATCTCTTTCCCTAGTACCTATCTCTTTCCACTTATGACTATAACCATGTTGCTTGTATCTTTAAAATTTATATTTTTATATGTTTCCTAATATGATTTGATTGCTTATTAGTAACCTATGACTATCACTAAGTGTTGTATCTTATGATTCTTGATGAATGTATTCTACTTTAATTTTTCTCTATGTACACTGAGAGCATATGCACCAAAGACAAATTTATTGTGTGTCCAATTACATTTGGCCAATAGAATTCTATAGAATAGAATTCTATTCTATTCTATTCTATTCTATTCTATTCTATCATTATTCGGGTCTCTGATTATCTCTGGTTAGGCTTCAATGAGATGCAGTGAAAACCTTTTGCTAACTTTATGTATTTATCTAATTCATACAACTCCCCCCTCCACCAATCTCACAAGTTATGATTCTGGGAGGCATACAACAAACTAAATATCAAATCTAAAATGTAAAGAGATTAATGTTTATGTTCCCTCCAGCTGCTGAAAGACAACACAATGTCTTTAAATATCCTGAACTGCATTATTAATTGGCCTCCAAATATTTTATCCACTAACATCTTAAAACATTAATGATTCATTAACAATAACTAATAATACCTCACAAAGTCTTGTGATGTTAATTTATAATGTCAGGTTTCCTAGAAGTCTTTTTATGTACATTCTCTATGAATTATTCTTCCATGCCATCCGGTATTAAATATAATAATTGCTTTTATATTTTAGAGACTTTACTTTACTTTTTTTGAAAGTGGCCTTTAAGACTGGAAAAAGGTTTTTATTTTATTTTTTTGTTTCACAATCTAACCCACTCTGAAGAGAAATGGGGAAAATGTATGAATTTGAAAACTTTGGTTTTAATTGTAATATTCTTAGTAGAATTTATTCTTCTGGACAAAGGGAAAAATGAAAGGGTTGGTCATAATCTTGGTTGGCATTTAGCAGCTCCAGAAAATTCTGGATTCTAATTTTCCATGCGTTGGATATCTTCCAGCTCAATATTGCTTCTGACGAAAGGAAGATTGAGATTCTTCAGAAAGGAAGAATCTCATGAGATAAAACATATTTGCACCAATATGCATTCAAGACCAGTATTTAAACTAGCTAGCATGATTATTTGCTTTCAATCTTTCTGGCTTTAAATGACGGTTTATTCATATCCTCTGGGGGGTTGTCAAGCTGTCACAACTCTAAGCTGGTGGACTTCATGATAGACTTTATAATATTTTAGGCTTAAATGTGATGGGATGCATGGCCTCCAATTAGTATTGTTTAATAGTAAATTGTAAGTTTAATTCAATTTGGACACTGCCAGACTCCAACTGGCACTGGATAGTTCACCAATAGTAACATAGGATTAATGGTTAAGGCACCAGGCTAAAAACCATGAGTTAAGTAATTTAAAACTCTTAATTGCTTAATATGAAACACCATAGATTGCATTTTTGAACAAGAGGCTACATGCAGAACTTGTTTCAGCACTAAGCATCATCACTCTACAAAGTCTAGAAAGGCAGACTCTATAAAGTCTTAGTAAGACCACATCTAGAGTGCTGCATCCAGTTTTGGTCACCACACTATAAAAAAGATGTTGAAACTCTAGAAAGAGTGCAGAGGAGAGCAACCAGGATGATTAGGGGACTGGAGGCTAAAACATATGAAGAATGGTTGCAGGAACTGGATATGGCTTGTCTAGTGAAGAGAAGGATCAGATGAGACAGGATAGCAGTCTTCCAATATTTGAGGGGCTTCTACAGAGTGGAGGGAGCCAAGCTATTTTTCCAAAGCACCTGAAGGTCAGACACAGAATAATGGATGGAAACTGACCAAGGAGAGATTCAATGTAGAAATAAGGAAAAACTTCCTGACAGTGAGAACAACCAACCAATGGAACAGAAGTTTCTTTCGGAAGTTGTGGGGGCTTCATCACTGGAGGCTTTCAAAAAGAGACTGGACTGCCATTTGTCAGAAATTGTGTCGGGTCTCCTGCTTGAGTGGAGGGTTGGACTAGATGACCTACAAAGTCCCTTCCAACTCTGTTAATCTGTTAAACCACATACCCTTTTTAGATGTCAAGCGCCAAAGACCAAGAAAGATTCAAAGTGTAACTTCTAAGTAGTATCCTTTATGGTTCTTCACACAAGACAAAATTTTGCCAAATTAAGCAACTACTTGCACTTTTAAAGATACACTCTGAGAAATTCTAGGGAGGAGCCCCCTTAACTCTCTTCCTCCTAACCAAACTATCTAAACTTTGCTGTCGCTTGGTCATTGGCAATGCAGTCCCTTCTTTTGGGAATCCAGACCACATTTCACTACACTTGTTGTGGCGCAATAATGGCCAGCAGAGCTGGCAGCAGATTCGGACAGTGAGGAGGTTGGGGAGGAACATGGGCCTGTCCTGGAGTCTGGGGAAGGCTCTGATGAGGGCTCTGCATTGGAGGCAGAGATGGGGCCAGAATCATCTGACAGTTATCAGCTGCCTTCGGAGTCAGACATCAGTGAAGCAGAGGAACAATTGGAGCCTCTTCCCAGTGTGCCCATGCACAGAGTTACCAGATGAAAGGCACAGCTAAAGCACAGGGGTTGACTTGGGAGTAAGGCCACAAATGGATGGGGAATAGTCCCTCCCATAAGAAATAAAAGAGGAGCAAATGGGGTGTTTTCAGGAAACAATTAGTTCATTCCTGCATTCTTGCCAAGTATTGCAGTGTCTGAAAGATATTGGCCTGGCCACTCTACAAGCCTGATAATGGTCTGTAGTTGTGAACTATCTTGAAAGACTTTGATGGAGAAGAATTAACTATAAATTAAATAAAAGGAGTTTATCGGCTTCATGCTGCTGTGGGAAGCCTAGGTCAGAACAACACTAAGCCTCACTATGTTCACCTTGTTGCTTGATGTGACCTGACTAACAATGTCTACATTTTTCACCTCAATTGATGGTCCTCTTCCTTTCCTTCTTCTCTTCCAGCCTGTGACCTGATGACCCTGGGGATTTTAGCCTTAGTGACTTCTACTGGTTGTGCCTCCGCCAATGCCTTGCAGTCTTTGACAGATGCCATGCACATCCCTCACCTCTTTGTTCAACGCAACACAGGAGGTTCTCCACGGACGGCATGCCACCTGAATCCTAGCCCAGAGGAAGAGGAATATACCTTAGCAGCCCGGCCACCTGTGCGGCTCAACGACGTGATGCTGAAACTCGTCACCGAACTGAGATGGCAAAAATTTATAGTTTTCTATGACAGTGATTATGGTAAGTGCCATGATTTGTTTCAAAAAGGTTTTTCTTCTTTTTATTGCATCTCCTTTTTTCTGAATATCTTTTGCTTTTATTTGAAGAAGGTGGACCAAAGATACATTTTGGAGCAGTGGGTTTTTTGTGCGTAAGCGTTGGGTGAAAAATAGCTTTTGAATGGACAAACTTTTCTGATTTCCCTTGACTGAAAGGTTGCTGTGAAAACTAATTTTCACCCATCCTGCAAGTTGCTTAGCAACATCTTATCAAGATAGCCAAAGTTTGATTTATCAGAGCATTTTTCAGTAAAATATTAATAAACTCTTTGCATTGATTGGCAGGGTTCATATATTGCATGCAATGCAGGATTCAGGAAGAAAACCTCAGTCTGCCTTCACTTATGTGCTTCTTTTTCATTATCTCTTTGATGATTGCTTCAAAAGTTTAATTTTCTGTGAGCTGCAATTGCAAGATTCTTATTATACATAAATTGTTTTTTCCTTGTTTCTATTTCTTGGAGGACCTATATCAAGGTCTGATATAGTAGGGACATCATTTGTTCTCAATCTCCTGCTAATTCTTCCTCACTCAGTGTGTCTACAGGGTTTGGTTAGAGAAGGCTGGACCATCTGAAAGATCTTGGTTAAACGTAGCAATGAGACAGAATGTTGTTTATTCAATAATCCGTTGCAATTTAGTGTTGAAAAACTAATGCCTGGTAAGAGATGTAACTGCTGGTTTTTCCAAGTACCAGTGGGGTACTAACAAATGGTTAAGTACTATCTTTGCAAGCTCCATTGTTGCTGTCCCACTAGGCTGCTAGTGATGGAAGAGCTGATCAGTGCCCTGGGCATTGGCTTCTGCTCTGCCCTCAACCAGCTTGCAAAATTCCAGAAAATTTAACAACCAGCACTTGTGAGCTAGTGCAAGCTTGCTCCAGTTCACCACTACCTGGTTTAGTCATTCTTGGCTTACAACCATTCATTTAACAACAGTTCTAAGTTACAGTAGATTTGTAAAAAGTGACTCACAATCCATCTTCAAAATTATGACAGTTGCACCACCATCCAAGTTCATGTAATCACAATTCTTGCTTTTATGATGGTTGTAATGTTCTAAAGTCAGATGATCATGATTTGCAATCTTCCTGTTCAATTGAAGAAAACATCCTGATTTGAACTACCGAAATGCAACTGGCTCTGAAATAGCAGCAAGAGCAAGAGGGTTTTTGCTGCTATTTAGACCATGGAAACTTGTGTTGCACACATATCTGGCGGACCTGATGTAGGAATTCAAATTGGGTTCCCACATTCCTAAGCCATAAGCTTTAAACAAAAAAGAAAGAAAATATTTGAACATGTCTAATCTACCCTGTAAAACACAGATTTATGTAGAGTTGCATAGTGAACACATAATTAAAATATGGAATGTGTTGACTTAATTTAAGATGTGTTAAACTGCTGGTTTAAGATATGAGTGCGAAAGGAGTTCTTTCCATTTTTGTTGTGTCTTGGATGGCATATTTGGCTCTGTTTTAGCTCCTGGGCGGCTGATATATGAAACTTGATTAGGAAAAGGGTTCTTATTTAAATACACCAATGTAAAAATTTGAGGGCTGTTCTACAATGGTCTTCAAAATAATTTCTCCATGCTGTGTGGTAGTTTATGGGAGTTGCAGGGAAGAAGATTGATGAAACTTGTCCTGGTTTGACTTTGGTTATGATGAACAAGGGTGTTGTATATTATTTACAGAATTACAGAAAAACAGTGTTGGAAGGAGACTTGGACGTCTTCTAGTCCAACCCTTGCTTAAGTAGCAGACACTATACCAGGGGTGGGCAAAACTTTGCAACTTTAAGTCTGAAGGATTTCAGCTCCCAGACTTCTCCAGCCAGCAAAGCTGGCTGGAGAAGTCTGGGAGCTGAAGTCCTTCAGACTTAAAGTTGCAAAGTTTGCCCACCCCTGCCCTATACCATTTCAGACAAACTGCTGTACAGTGACTTCTTAAACACCTCCAGTTTTGGAGCATTCACAACCTCTAGTGGGAGCCCATTCCACCAATTAATTGTTCTCACTGTCAGAAAATTTCACCTTATTTCTAAGTTGGTTCTTTCCTTGCTTAGTTTTTTTTAGAAACCTACACACTTTCAACTGGGTGTAAGGAAATCAGTTGTGCTAGCAGTAGTAAGGACTTTACTAATGCTTAAAGAGCTTATTTCATTGACTCTGGCTAATGTTGATTCCATACTGTTTTGCAATAATGGACACATTAGCTTTGTCTTGTCGCAATTTAGAGTTTTTGATAACAATAGTGAAATGATACTGCTTGATTTGGTACACAGACAGAAAGATGTCTGTGTGTATGTGTATGTTTGTGTGAATAGAATATTTTTGTTCCCTTCTGGGAATATAAAGAGATAATTTAGAGTACAGAAGTATGTGTTTGCACAAGGACAGGTTGGAAACGGCCTTGTTTGCCAATATTGCTCATTTGTTTTATTGTGCAACAATGATTCAGTATAATTAGGAAGGAAGGAAAGAAAGGGCTTTTTGAGCTTAAAATGGAACTATTCTTAGTAATGTAAAAATAAGCTTAAATTGCAGATTTCTGAATAATAATCAGAAAAAAAATCAACTAGTTTTATAAACAGTCTGGTTCTGTGCTAACTTAAAAGAAAAGGGAATACAAAGCTCATTATGTCTAACAGGCAATAAAAACAGAACTAATTCTCTGCAAAATAACAGAATGATTAGGCTCAATTAAAATATATTCTTTGTGTTATGAAGTCCAATTCTATGCATATTTACTCAGAAGATTTCTTTTGGCTGTTAACTTTGTTCAAGAGAACCACAACATGGTTTTTATTTGCTGCAACCTCCAAGGAGCCTAAAATGTTTAGTTCAGAAGGTGAGTTCAGAGCCCATGAAACACATCCAGAATGAAAAGAGTTCACCGAAAAGAAAGAGGGTCAAGTAAAAATGCATTGGGCATGACTTTCCAGAACTTTCCTGTTTCCCTGAAAATAAGACATCCTCGGATAATAAGCCCAATCAGGCTTTTCAGCTCATGCACTAAAATAAGCCCTTCCCTGAAAATAAGCCTACTCAAGAATATTGCAACACAGCAGCAGCCATGAGGCAACCATTGTGAGTTATCACATGGTTGCATCCAATTTTATGACTTTTATTATGCTGATTAAGCAAACATGATGGTTGCTAAGCGAATCTGTTTTATCTAATGGATAGGGATATTGTTGTTGTTTTTGCTGGAAGCCAGATATAAATGTCAGAAATAGTAAAAATAAATACAAAAAAACACCCAAAATTTGTGGCCAGGTGATTGTGGGACACGGCAAACAGCCGTAAGTGTGAGCTAGTTGCCAAGTGCCCCAAATGCAACTGCATTTGGGGCGGGGGGGCAGTTGGAATTTCAAAAGCAGGTTGTAAGTACTTTTGGGGGAGTCGATCATAACATTGAATAGTCACTAAGAAATTGGTTGTTAAGTGAACTAGCTCTGAAGGTGCAAACTGTCAGAATGTGTAAAACATGATATGCCGTTTAAATGTTTCCCCTTTTCTTCTTTTGTGGCATGGGTGATGGGAGTAACTAAAACTGTTTAGTCCTATAATATTGCAGATCTTACATTTTTATTAAGGATATATTATCCAGCTCAAGGTTCACTCAGCCTTCCAGCCTTCCAAGGTGGGTAAATTGAGGATCCAGATTGTTGAGGGAAAGAGGCTGACTCTGTAAACCACTTAGAGAGGGTTGTAAAGCACTGTGAAATGGTATATAGGTCTATTGCTATTCTTTCTTTCCTTCCTTCCTTCCTTCCTTCCTTCCTTCCTTCCTTCCTTCCTTCCTTCCTTCCTTCCTTCCTTCCTTCCTTCCTCTTATTCCCTTTCTCCTTCTCCTTCCTGGTACCACAGTGGTTAGAATGCAGTATTACAGGCTAACTTTGCCCACTGCCAGAAGTTCAATCCTGCCTGGCTCAAGGTTGACTCAGCCTCCCATCCTTCCAAGGTGGGTAAAATGAGGATCCAGATTGTTTGGGGCAAGAGGTTGACTCTGAAAACTGCTTAGAGGGGGCTGCAAAAGCACTACAAAGCTGTATATAAATCTAAGTACTATTGCTATCATCATTGTAACACCCTCTAAAAGCTTGACAACAGTAGAGTATAGAAATAGATGTAATAAACAGATGAACACTCCCTCCCTTTCAAACTGTGATGGGCTAAAATTTGGGAGGGGGGCGCCTTTACTGATGATGTCGTACAAAACAATCAGAAAATTGTAAGACTGGAAGGGACCGTGGAGGACTTAGCATCATTTTGCTACCCTTCACCAGGCTGTGGGAGAGAGGTGGAACCCACAGGTAGCCTAATATTGCTTCTTTTATAGGGCTGTGTATTCACTTTGGATTTGTCAGGGGCGGGGAGGGGTTGCTTTGGAGCAGAGGTGAGCATAGCTGTAAAACTGACACCTTGCACCAACCAAACTTTCTGCCTCTGCAATACAAGGAGAAGATGCAGCTGCTTTAAAGAGTTGCAGAAAATGGTTATCCTCTTTGAATAACAAGTACTAACCAACCCGATATTGCAAATTAGTCAGGAGCAGGCCAGGAAGAATGTAGAGAAATATGTGGTGGAACGGACAATGTTTCCTTTCTACTCCAGGGCTGAACATTTTTCATTAAGAGAAGCAGATGGCTTGTCTGGCTTCAAATACCAGATGGTTTGGTGGGAATCCATGTGTTTAATGTTTGGTTTAATTCTGGGAGCCTTTTAGGTTCAAGATCGTTCTTCTCTTCTAGGAACTACCAATTACTGCCAATTGAAGGATGAACTCCGATCCATACCCATTTAATTTCAGCAGTGCTACCGGTACTCTAACTTAATTAAAACAAACTGCCTTTTCCATCATTCAGTACACAGTCAATTGTATTGCTCTTATTATTACAAAATAATTGTAATAATAAAAAGGATTGTGGTGGCTCAGTGGTTAAGACACTGAGCTGGTCAATCAGAAAGGTCAGCAGTTTGGCGGTTCGAATCCCTAGTGCCACATAACAGAGTGAGCTCCCGTTACTTGTCCCAGCTTCTGCCAACCTAGCAGTTCGAAAGCACGTAAAAATGCAAGTAGAAAAATAGGGACCACCTTTGGTGGGAAAGTAACAGCATTCCATGTGCCTTTGACGTTGAGTCATGCCAGCCACATGACCATGGAGACGTCTTCAGATAGCACTGGTTCTTCGGCTTTGAAACAGAGTTGAGCACCACCCCTCAGAGTCAGGAACAACTAGCACATATGTGCGAAGGGAACCTTTACCTTTACCTTTATTTATCTTAGTTGGGTTAATTTGATCTGAAAGTTGATGGTGCATGTGATGTAATGCATTCCAGTTTTGATTACTGCTTCAGCACTTCGCTTTTTAAAAAAAATTAAGTGTAGAGTTCATCATTTGTGTTGGTCTTTTTATTTAGTAATCCATATCCAACTCTAACAGGTAATTGCACTCTGAAATAGCTACACCATTTATCTCTTTACTTATGTGTTTATGGTTCTCTAGATTCATACACTAAAAACAAATGTTTAGCTATAAATCCATGACAAGAGCTATCTGGAGCCTTACCTGCAAACTGTTTTAACTCTGCTCACTGCTATAAGAAATATTAAAGCAGTCCATTTCATCAAATCCATGTTTCTTCACTCTCCTGCCTTCTGGGCATGTGATGATTACATTACTCAGAATTCCAGCTGGAATCCAAGCATAATTAAAAGCCATTAAATTAGGGGACCAGTATGGGGTTCCAATCTTGGCTGTTGCAAAGGAAGCATAAAAATAGTAAGCTGAAAGAAATAAAATATGATATTTTAGGAGATTTTGCAGCTGTAGATGTTGGGGCCCTTGGCAGATTTCCCTGGTCCCATTGTTATATGAAGATCATTACTTTCAAATACATATCCACCAGCATCCTGTAGCTTTCTTGTGTAGCATAAGACCTCACGAGATGATTGGAGATTCCCTTCTTTCAAGAATCTTTCACTGACAACTGAATTTGTATAAATAAATAGAGGTACTGTCAGGTGCAAGAAATCAGGAACCAAGGTTATTCAAATGTGTGCAGGCTTATCCCATGCTACCTCTAAACAAGAATCTGAAGTATTAACTGTCAAGGCAAATTAGTGGTAGATAACAGTCAACGGAATTCAAGATGGGCTGGACTTAGATTTAAGTATAAGTATAATCTTTAAAATGGCACTTGCTAGGAAATAAGGTTTCCGTGACTCCATTTTATGCTGGATAATGACAATTATATTGCTGGGTTGAAAGAAATCTCATCCACAAGACTGTAGCAACAATAAGGGTCCTATTACTGATTGTGTAAGCTCCTCCCCTAAGAAATGCACCCCTCTTAGCATAAAAAAATAATAATTGGGAATGAAATAAATTGATTTTCCCCTGTTATGACAGCCATCTGAAAGGATGAATGGAATCAGGCTTATGGCAAAGAGAGCATCATCATCTGGATTAGTATGCATTATGTATGTATTAGCATGCAGAGAAGGAGAATGTTATCTTAGTTTGTTTAAATTCTGAGTTGCGGTGTTATTAGGCAGAGCAAAATATTAACAGCCGGGAACTAGGAAATGACAATGTTAATTGCCTTCCAATGTAAGATCATAATTCCGTTGAGTCTGACAATGCCTGCTGATCTTCAAGAGCCTACCTCGTAATGAACTCAGTGGAGATGAATATCCAGGGCACTTAGTTTGAAACTCTGAAAGTAAAAAAGGAAAGGAAAGGAATATCTCAACCCCCAACAAGCTAGCAAATTGAGGTGCAAACATATATCACATACGGTATATCTCCATACCTGTGTTTTGGCAAAAGATCATGCCCCAAAGTCCCAAAAAGAAAGTTCATTTGAAATTACATTTCAAAGACAGCCAGGAAACAAGAAACTGGTCTACTTCTAAACCATGCTGGAGGTTATTGCAAAGGAGAACGGAGCTTTTGAGGATAATAAGACTGCTTTGATAGGACAAACTGAGAAGAAGTCCAAGTGTAAGGGAAGGTGGCTGGAATTAAAGACCAGGAAGGTTGAATGTTGGCTGAACAAACATTAAGAGGCCACCAGAGATGATTCAGGATATGGAACATCTGAGAATGATGGGGACAGTGTGAGAATATATGGGATTTTCGTCAGGGGTTGTGTTCACTTATTTCATATCAGTCTTAAAGCAAAGGGTGAATTAGACTAGCAGTATTAAAAAAATGACTCCAGTAAATTTCATCTTCAGTTTTTGTATTACCAGTGCAAACTTGGTTAAAATTAGCAGCTGGCAAGACCTCAAGAAGCTTCCAAGTTGGGTGTTGTACATATTGTAGTTTTTGAAAAGTATGAACCCTCTGCATGATGCATAAGGAGCATTGGGAAACCTCATGATGAAAATAACTCATGTTGAAAATATGTTCACATGTCATGTTGAAATTATGTGTGCATGTCCCTGCATATGTATATGTGCATGTATATAATATTTTAATCATTTCAATTTGATCTTATTTTCCTATTCCAAATGGCAAACAGATGCCTCATCCTTGAACATTCTGTGAGCCAATTGTGCTGTACTAGAATTTTTTTTAAAAAAAATTAATTGTATTGTTGGAAGCTTATTACACTTAAGGCATCTTATTGTAAAACAAAAGTCCTACATTAAGAGTCTTTGAGGCATTTAAGGCATTGACCATTAAATGCCTCAAAAAAAATACTGGGCAGACTTTACATGCTTCACTCCTTTTCAATTTCATATTTTTTGGTGCATGGCAGAGGTGGTATTCAGCAGGTTCTAACCAGTTCTGGAGAACCAGGAGATGGAATTTTGAGTAGTTCAGAGAACCAGTAAATACCACCTCTGACTGGCCCTACCCCCATCTATTCTCTGCCTCCCAAGTCCCAGCTAATCGGGAGAGAATGGGGATTTTACTGTATCCTTCCCCTGACATGCCCACCAAGCCACACCCACAGAACCGGTAGTAAAAAAAATTGAATCCCACCATTGGTGCATGGGTTAGAAATTTTTCTGAAAATTTTTTGAGAGCTGAGAAAATCATTTCCTTTCTTTGCATCCTTGCAAAATTTAATCTTCCCAGGATTAAGAATTTCAGAAATTTCAACACAGTAGCAGCTAAATGATTTTTATTTCTGCCTTTTTCAGAAAGCAATCTGCAACCCCACCTCCCAATAATTCTGATGGTTCCAAGCTTTGTTCCTCAAAGGCCCATATTTTACCAAGAAACCTACCCAAAATACTACTGACTTGGTTTTCTTAAAGTGGGCATCAATGTTTTCTCCACAAAGCATGAAAAAAGATCTCCTTTGAGATGCATGACAACATGTAAACTCATCAACCCTGATCTACCAATGACAGTTAGTATTCCTTTCCTTTCCTTTCCTTTCCTTTCCTTTCCTTCCCTTCCCTTCCCTTCCCTTCCCTTCCCTTCCCTTCCTTCCTTCCTTCCTTCCTTCCTTCCTTCCCTCCCTCCCTCCCTCCCTCCCTCCCTCCATATGCATCCACTATTTATGTCTTCCTAGATTTTTTAAAATCTTCTCCTTCATTTCCAAACTGTCCTGGTTTTCTGCAGCTCTCTTAATCCCCTACTCAACCCTTGTCGTTAGGGGAAATGTTGAGAAGCCCAGGATCCAGACCAAAGCCTCCGGAACGGCACTTCCTGTACTTCCGCTCCCTAAAATAATGCTTAAACATTTAGGAATATTCTCCAGGTGCAGCCATTCCAACCCTTCTGAATCCATCTCACAGTTGTTTTATCGAACCCATATTTTACCCTTTCATTAACTGGTCCATTAAAGAAGCAGCAAGTTTGAACAAATTGCCCTCCTCACTCAGACAGAATGCGGCCAAATGCTTTGTCCTTGTATGCAGTGAAGGTTTTCCCCTGGCTGGACTTGATTGTCTGAAGGCTGTGACCGAATAAAAATCCAACATTGTCAATTGTCCCATTGAGGAATTTCAGGCAGGTTTTTTCTCTTCTGCTGCCTTTCAGGAACTGCCATGTTCAACCATCCACATTTCCTTTCGTCTTTCTTATCAACGAAAGTTAAGTCAGGAGTGTTATGTGGCTGGCACCTGTCTGTTTGAATTCTAAAGTCTCAAAGCACTTTAGCTTTTTTAGCTTTTCTACTACGTTTTCTATTTTATGGTGTTGGAAGAAATGTCCTTCTGGGTTCAGCTCCAAGTGAGGGAAAAGACACTGGAAACTTGGAGTCTGCTTGGAAAGATGGTTTTAATGGTGAACAGGATCACATGGTTTCTGTTCCTGAACAGAAAAGGGGAAATACCATGCTTCCAGATGTTGGGTGAAGAAGAAAAAAGAGAGAAGAGAGCTTGCTGAGAGTTTTTATACTCTTTGTTCAGTCCCACCTCTCTGTTTCTTGTTCCTGTGTAAGAAATGTATTCTAATTGGTTGTCCTATGAGGCCATGCAGGGGCATCTCTGTAGGCTGTATTTTTGAGGCCAGATTTAGTTGAGCATTTCTTCTTCCCAGGTGCCCTGTGGTGAAATGGGTAAAGAGCTAATACTATCATGCCTTAATCCTATCCCCCTGGAGCTGAAGGGGGAGATATTTGTTATGTAGAACAGGCTGGCTAAGGCATTTTAATGGCCCATTGACAAAAGTGGGGGTTATGGAGAGTGGGCCTATTTCCTGCCTAAAAACATGTTTCTCCATTTTTCATCCAGGGAAATATAAATATTTCCTAGGATATTTTATTCTTTTAGGAGAGGGCTGGGTGCTAACTTCCTACAATGGCCATGCCAGTTCTTGCTTGCAGGCAATGGCATTTCTTACAGGTCTTCCAATGCACCATTGCTTCTACTTTGTTGTGCCATTGTTCGAAAACAGTCTGGGCAATCTTCTTGCAGCAGCTAGCCAAGTGACCCAGTGTGTGTGTGTGTGTGTCTGTGTGTGTGTGTGTGTGTGTGTGTGTGTGTGTGTGTGTAAAAAACACTAGTGGATTGCAAGCGGTACGCCCTGGTATGGGTGTAGTGGAGCCTGCCCAGAGCACTGGATATTGTTCTGATAGGATGCTCCAGAGGGCCTGCCCACCCTCCTGAGCTCCTTATCTGTCTTTTAAAGCTTCTGCGCACGGGCATCGCGTGTGCAGCATGTCAAGTACCCTAACGATGCCTACTTCATACCATCACACTGCCATAGCACCTGCACGACGCTCCACTGAGCAGCTGTAGCATCATGGAGGCTTGCAGAAGCATTGCTGGCAGCTGCAACACATGCAACGCTGGGCCCGTACCAACCATACCGGTTGGAACAGGAACCGGAATCCACCACTGGTATAAAAGACACAGACATTATGATCTCAGGAACTTTAAAATAAATTGCTCACTAAGCTTTCGTTGGCCATTGCTAACATTGTCAGAGTGTAAAAGCCATTAAAGAGATACCTGCCTTTATACAATGTTAATCAATTTGGCCATTGCGCACATGATAGACCCATCCACCCGCCTCCCACCTGTAATTAGCTTTGTTGTTTTTACATCAGGCATGTTAATCAATGCTTCTATTCCTTCCTCCCTTATCGAACACAGCTTGGACTGTTCCTTCCCAGGAAATAACACTGAGCTGTCTGATGCTGATTTAACAAAGCTAATTACAGATGGGAGGTGGTTGGATGGGTCTATCATGCGCGCAATGGCCAAATTGATTAACATTGTATAAAGGCAGGTATCTCTTTAATGGCTTTTACACTCTGACGATGTTAACAGTGGCTAACAAAAGCTTAGTGAGCAATATATTTTAAAGTTCCAGAGATCACAATGTCTGTTACT